>JAJOOH010006083.1:0-51613 GCA_029582605.1 Solanum gracilifrons
AAATTTAAGTTTGTTTTTAAGAAATATTTTCAACTTCAAAATTTTATTTTTGTCACCCCAACGCTCGACCCCCCTACCCACCCCTTACCAGCCCCCATCCCCCCAAAAAAAATTAAGTTTGTTTTTAAAAAGTATTTTCAACTTCAAAATTTCAATTTTTCACCCCTACCCTCAACCCACCCCCTACCACCCCCTTACCTCACCCCCAAAAAAATTTAAGTTTGTTTTTAAAAAATATTTTCAATTTCAAAAATTATTTTCGACCCTAGTAAAAATAAAAGATATTTCTCAAAAAAAAATCAATCATAAATCAAATACTAAAAATCTTTTCCGAAAAATATTTTCTACGCACCAACCAAAAATGAGAAAATAAGTCAAAAATCAACTTGTTTTCCAGGAAAACATTTTCTTTCATACCAAACACACCCTTAGTACATTAGGCACAATATAAACCACATACAACATCATACACATGGAAACCATTCATAATAGCACATAGAGCCACTTATAACATTTTAGGCACATTCAATGCATACAATACATGACCTTTCTCTTTATCTTAACTACTTTCCTCAAGCAACCCTTAAGGAATACTTGGTGCAATGTATCACCTAAGGGTTACCAAAGGTGAACTTACATATAGCCTTCATCAATCCAACCACATTCATAAAGTCATAAGCACACCATAAGACATAGTCTTCACATAGGAACCATCACCTAGGACAACCCCCAAGTCACACTAGTGCAATGTGCAAGTAGCATCCCATAATACTACTCCCACCAAGTGTTCCTAGGAAGTGACCATAGACTAGGCACATCATATTCAACAAGTCATAACATCTTCATTTAACATTACACATAAGACCAACATACTTCATAACATCATCTAAGGACTCATTCATTTACTACATCATTACTCATAACCCATTTAGTTCATATCATAGGTAAACCACCCTCACAACCCCTTCCCAAGCTCACTTGTGCAATGTACACATGGATTCCCATACACCCACATATACTAAGCAAACCCATTAAGAAGTCATAAGTGTAATTCACATGCATAATCATACTTCATGTCTTCACATAAGTAAAGTCAACCTTAACATGCTTCCATATTAACATACATAGACCATAGTCTTCATTACATAAAGAGCCTAATCATAACCACCCTTAGAGTACACTTCTGCAATGCATAAGTAGCGTCCATAGTCCTACCTAGACTAAGTAACTCTTCAAGAAATCATGACTAGAGTTCATATTCTTATCTTACTTCATTTCTTAACTTTCGGGAGACATTGCCATAACCGACATAGACCTTGTGAGCTACATGGAATCCGGTGTTCTACTCCAACACCGAAAAGAGAGGGTACTACTTGTCAAAGTAGGACCTACATACATAATAGCTATCAAGTGGATCCACTAAGCTAAGACCTACGGGGGCACGTAGTTATGGAACAAGGAGATTGCTACTAGAAAACCTTGACTTACTAAGCGTGGAGGTTTCCATCTCATGAGACAACATCTATGTTGGGAACCCGGACTTGCAAAACGTGAAGGTTGTCTTGTGGGAAGCCGGACTTGCTAAACGTGAAGCCCCCACTCTCATTTTTCATGTTCACTCGGTGCTAAGCTCCAACTCCCTTTTTAAACATCTTTAAACCTTTATTCAACATTAGTTCATAAAGTAAGCTTTAGGGACTTAATCCCTCATATCATATAACTCAAAGGTTTCTAAGATGAGAATGACCTTTCATCATAGAACCTACATTATGTGAGAATGACCTTTCACATAATCATACCATATTCATAACATAGACTAGTTTAGAGTACAATTGAGGACACCTTTCAAGAGACTCACTTTCACTAGATTATCATAAACCTTATTCATTTATTCATGTGTGAGTACATATGTGAGAAAGCCTTCCACATAAACATCTTTATACAACACATATTCATACCTTGCTAACCATACACTTTGCACACATAATAAGATGTAAGGGTGCATATAAGAGTTAACCTTTCAATAGACACCATAACACATCATATTCATAGATATACAATGTCTGTGTGTGCATATTGGTCCTCATAGTGACATATTAGCAACAACATTGATATTGAGTGTTCTTCCCTTAAAGGGATCATAACACATTCACAATGTCCCCAATTCATGAGCAATTCAAATATAATGCCCTTAGGGATTCTAGACCACACACCCACACTTCATCATAGGAGACAAGGACACATTAAACATTGAATAGGTACTCCTAACATGTATATGATCAAACATTCATATATGGATCATATAGGTAAGGGTCATTCCACAATAATACCTAACATAATCAATCATGTAGACCACACCTTATCCCTAACATTATCATTCACATTATACTCCTCATAATCAACACACTTTAAACATCATGCTAGCATTGAGGATTTCATACATAACCTTCATAGCATAACTTCATAAACATATGCATCATAATCATCAATTAACTTCACACCTATTGCCTTTAAGGTCATGATCACAACATGCATAGATAGACAAGAAGTGAACACCTCCCCCATAAGTGAATCAAACCACACAACATTAATTCTCATACTATAGACTAGAAGTTAGGTCAACTTACCAATTCTCCAAGCCATGATCACCATGGATCAATCCTCAACAATTCATAGTCAATTGACATAGATAGTAATAGGAATCAATAATGTAATTCAATAACATAAGCATAGTCTAAGTACAATTCCATAAACAAAGGGATCAACCCATAACTTTTCCCATAAGGCCATAATCATCAACTCATCAATATACCAACAATTCAACATGAATAAGTATAGATAATCATAGGAAATATCAATACAATCTAATCTAAACATAATTTCACCAATACAGATCATATTCACAAAGACCCACATCATAGGCCAATTTTCGAGAATTTGGGGATCATGGGTTCTTTAAGAATTCCTTTGAAAATTATCTTAAAAACCATAACTCCACATTAATTAATCAATAGAATGATTTAGAAAATCGTTTGACATGGAACCCATATTTAGATTGAAAATTGGGAATATTGGTCTTTGAATCACTTTTGAAAATCTTTGATAGAACTCCTTGAATGAGAGGTTATTCAAGAATGAAGAGTCACAATACCTTAATTATTGAAGACCCATGAAATTGAAGAAGAAATTAGTTGAAAACCCATCTTCTAGCTTGAGCTTCATCAAGGTCTTCAATGGAGTTTTTGATTGAATCTATTTTGAGAGGGAAGGGTCAATTTGAAGAATGGGGTCTAATTTTAGGTTTAAGGGTTTTAACCAACTTAAAATACCCAAAAATAAGAAGAATAACAGTTTACAATAATTCCCCAAAGTACCCAAACTATCCCACTTAGTTGGACCTTTTTAAAAAATGTCAAACTTGAGTTTTATTTTCGCAGATTTCATCGAGAAACAAGTTCGCAACGCGGAGGTGTTCCCACCAGTTTTCTGGAAACTAAATTTGATATTGTAGTGTCTGCGGCATGTCCGCGACGCGGACCAGACATTTTGCCCTTGGTTGAACTAGTCCGCGACGCGGACATGTTCCCTCCATGCACGGTCCTCCTCGGGGACCCCTAGGGTGGCCCCCGGGCCGTCGTATCCGAACGTTTTGATCCTAAAATCATTTATTAAGACAATAGGGTCAGCTGTACTTATTTTAGGCTCCAAACAACACAAAACATGAACAACAAACTAGAACACGTAAAAGACTAGTTTTCGAATGTCTTGGTCGTCCCTTGACGTTTGACTTCCAAACCCTTTAAAACTGACTTAAAAGGCTATTCTTCATTATTTTGACAAGTTATTAATGCATAAAACCCATGTGAGGCTCTACTTTATCCTACTTAATTTTGAGGGTCGTTACAATATATCCCACTTAGGAACATTCGTCCTCGAATGACACTTAAAGCACTTCTGAGGACTCAATGACCCAACTAGCAACTCACAATACGCAACATACAACATCAACATAAGAGCACACATCAAGGAGGAACATCAACTCCATATAAAAGGCTCAAAACAACTTTGTGCAATTCAAGAAAGTAGCAACACATCTACCAACTCCTTATTCATCAACTTTATTATTTGCCATTTCATTGGAGGAACTTCCTTCTCCAAATCATCACTATGCTTAAAACTCTTACTGCTCATAAGTATAGGAGGAACTACCTTCTCCATATTCAAAGAGCATCAACTTATACATAAAGCAATCAACAAGACATTTCTTTAACAAGACAACATCAAGCATGCTCATTATAACTCTCATGAAGTCAACATCACACAACATCTATGGGTGCAATTTCAACCACGAGAAATAAAGTTCGTGAAAACTCAAAATACAACTTAAGCATGAATTTTCACAAAAATATTCACATACAAGGAAATCATGTCATAATCATCATTCTCATTCCAAACACCAAAGAAACACAACATGCAACTATCCCATTAAAGCACGTTATGCAACTTTATCATAAGTAAACATTTAAGCATGCACTTCAAATCAACTCATGCACTACCAACAAGTTGAAACTTTTTTCACCGACTCAAAATACATCAACCACATAGGCCTTTCTCATGATCATAGGAGGAACTACCTTCTCCTAAGCATGACATGATATTTACCCCTTTTATATCATCATAAGGTCCATTATGCAATGGCTTTCAAGTGCACATATGGACATGATCAACATTTCCACTCAAGAGGCAATTAAGCAATTCATACTAGCTGCACCCTAACATGAGGATTATAGATCATCTACAAGTCTTATCATTTAATCATCATACTATAAAGAACATACATGTCATTACCATGTTTAGTTATGTTCAAGGACGAACTACCTTCTCCTAGTCACAACATATTCACATGGTATCATAAAACTCATAAGCAAGCATTACACAAAGGTCAATTCTCTTAACGAGAATTCCAACTTCTAACCTAAGCATGCTCATACTCTCTTCCTCATAAAGTGAAGAGTGCATTTACCATATAAAGATGCATATTTACAAGAGAAACATTAATTTTATTACTAAAATTGCATTTTTATGTAGTAAGAATCCTTCAAAACATGCATAACATAGTGTCTTCTAGGACATGCATAACATACGGAGATCACGCAACTCATAATCATATGCAAGACTCCAAAACATGAACAAGCTACTTGGAACTCTTTGGTCTCAAACTTGAATAAGAATAGAAGGAAAAGATAAGGAAATCAACAACCTTACTACTCACTCATCATCCCCCACTTAGGGTAAACCCATCTAAGAGCACATTAAAGTAACCAAGAGAACTATCACTTACCAATTAACCACAATGTCCCCCTCTTGGGATCAAGTTATGCAAAATCCTTTAATCATTACCTCCTTCATGTCTAAGGTAGGAACCATTCTCCACTAAATCTTCACTATACTCCCTTAGGTGAGGATTTCAAGAACCAAAACAAAATGAGTATCTAGACCACCCCACTTCATATCTATCACCCAAAGTGGTTCTCAACATGGACAACTCAAGGAAGTTCAATGTAGAAATATTAAGGGCACTCAAAACCTTAACATCTAGGCACATTATCCCAACTTGGGGTGAGCTTAATAAACTCTTTATCACATCATACCTTTTTCATCACCTTTGGTGTAACTTTCCGATCAACCATGCCTAGGTATTATCTAAACACCCTCTTGAATGACCATACTTAAGATCAACCTTACAAGACAACTATCTTCTTTAGAGTTGGTCAGCATTTATTCACTTGTCGTTCCTATGAACTAAGGGGTACATGCAACTCTTCAAGTTAATCTTAGAGCAAAACACTATCCCAAATCATGGAACAAACCCCCTTTTTTTCCACTCTTTGGGCAAGCCTACACAAAAACTCTGATTCACACAAGGACAACCATGAAGCATCACTCATAAAATAAGGCATTTTTCAACTCACACTAGTTACGACATTTCTTCAAAACTCCTCCAATATTCACCATGACTTTCTACTATCATTACTCATCACCGTAAAGTAACTCATCATGCTAAAAAGGAATTCATTCTTGCCATAACGACAATTACCATATGATAAGTACACCACCATGCAACATTTTCAATGTAATGCTCCCAACCTCATGGGTCACAAATAGCCATGATTGGCAACACAATACGATTTCCTTGTGGGAAGCTGGACTTGCTAAACGTAAATCCTCCACACTTATTTTTCATGTTCACTCGGTGCTAAGCTCCAACTCCATTTTTAAACATCTTTAAGCCTTTATTCAACATTAGTTCATAAAGTAGGCTTTAGGGACGTAATCCCTCATATCATATAACTCAAAGGTTTCTAAGATGAGAATGACCTTTCATCATAGAACCTACATTATGTGAGAATGACCTTTCACATAATCATACCATATTCATAATATAGTCTAGTTTAGAGTACAGTTGAGGACACCTTTCAAAAGACTCACTTTTACTAGAATATCATAAACCTTATTTCTTCATTCATGTGTGTACATATGTGAGAAAGCGTTTCACATAAATACCTTTATACAACACATATTCATACCTTGCTAACCATACACTTTACACACATAATAAGACGTAAGTGTGCATATGAGAGTTAACCTTTCAATAGACACCATAACACATCATATTCATAGATATACATGTAGAGTGTCTATGTGTGCATATTGGTCCTCATAGTGACATATTAGCAACAACATTGATATTGAGTGCTCTTCCCTTAAAGGTATCACAACACATTCACAATGTCCCCAATTCATGAGCAATTCACATATAATGCCCTTAGGGATTCTAGACCACACACCCACACTTCATCATAGGAGACAAGGACACATTCAACATTGAATAAGTACTCCTAACATGTATATGATCAAACATTCATATAGGGATCATATAGGTAAGGGTCATTGCACAATAATACCTAACATAATCAATCATCTAGACCACACCTTATCCCTAACATTATCATTCACATTATAATCCTCATCATCAATACACTTTAAACATCATGCTAGCATCGAGGATTTCATACATAACCTTCATAGCATAACTTCATAAAAATATGCATCATAATCATCAATTCACTTCACATCTATTGCCTTCAAGGCTATGATCTCAAAATGCATAGATAGAAAAGAAGTGAACACCTCCACCATAAGTGGATCAACCTACACAACATCAATTTTCATACTATAGACTAGAAGTTAGGTCAACTTACCAATTCTCCAAGCCATGATCACCATGGATCAATCCTCAACAATTCATAATCAATTGACATAGATAGTAATAGGAATCAATAATGTAATTCAATAACATAAACATAGTCTAAGTACAATTCCATAAACAAAGGGATCAACCCATAATTTTTCCCATAAGGCCATAATCCTCAACTCATCAATATAACAACAATTCAACATGAATAAGTATAGACAATCATAGGAAACATCAATACAATCTAATCTAAACATAATTTCACCAATACAGATCATATTCACAAAGACCCACATCATAGGCCAATTTTTGAGAATTTGGGGATCATGGGTTCTTTAAGAATCCGTTTGAAAATTATCTTAAAAACTTTAATACCACATTAATTCATCAATAAAATGATTTACAAAATCATTTGACAAGGAACCCATGTTTAGATTGAAAATTGGGAATTTTGGTCTTTGAATCACTTTTGAAAATCTTTGATAGAACTCCTTGAATGAGAGGTTATTCAAGAATGAAGAGTCACCATACCTTAATTATTGAAGACCCATGAAATTGAAGAAGAAATCAATTGAAAACCCATCTTCTAGCTTGAGCTTCATCAAGGTCTTCAATGTAGTTTTTGAGAGAATCTATTTTGAGATGGAAGGATCAATTTGAAGAATGGAGTCTAATTTTAGGTTTTGGGGTTTTAACCAACTTAAAATACCCTAAAATAGGTAGAATAACCGTTTATAATATATCCCCAAAGTACCCAAACTACCCCTCACTTAGTTGGACCTTTTTACACCAGTCAAACTTGAGTTTTATTTTCGCAGATTTCGTCGGGAAACAAGTTCGCGACACGGAGGTCTTTCCACAAGTTTTCTAGAAATTAAATTCGAGACAGTAGAGTCCACGACGCGGACCAAACATTTGGCCCTTGGTGGAGCTAGTCCGCGACGCGGACATGCTCCCTCCAAGCACAACTTCAAGCTGCCTTGGCACCTGTCTTGGCCAGGGTTGGGGTCCTCCTCGGGGACCCCTAGGGTGGCCCCCGGACCGTCGTATCCAAATGTTTTGTCCCTAAAAACATTTAGTAAGACACTAGGGTCACCTCCACTGATTTTAGACTCCAAACGACACAAAAAAGATGAACAACATACTAGAACACACCAACACGTAATAGACTAGTTTCGTAACGTCTTGGTCGTCCCTTGATGTTTGACTTCCAAACTCTTTAAAACTGACTTAAAAGACTATTCTTCATTATTTTGACAAGTTATTAATGCATAAAACCCATGTGAGGTCTACTTTATCCTACTTTATTTTGAGGGTCGTTACAATATACCCCACTTAGGAACATTAGTCCTCGAATGACACTTAAAGCACTTTTGAGGACTCAATGACCCAACTAGTAGCTCACAATACACAACATACAACATCAACATAAGAGCACACACCAAGGAGGAACATCAACTCCACATAAAAGGCTGAAAACAACTTTGTGCAATTCAAGAAAGTGGCAACACATCTACAAACTCCTTATTCATCAATTTTATTATTTCCCATTTCATTGGAGGAACTTCCTTCTCCCAATCATCACCATGCTTAAAACTCTTTACTTCTCATAAGTATAGGAGGAACTACCTTCTCCATATTCAATGAGCATCAACATATATATATATAAAGCAATCAACAAGACAACATCAAGCATGCTCATTATAACTCTCATGACGTCAACATCACACAACATCTATGGGTGCAATTTCAACCATGAGAAATAAAGTTCGTGAAAACTCAAAATACAACTTAAGCATCAATTTTCATAAAAATATTCACATACAAGGAAATCATGTCATAATCGTCATTCTCATTTCAAACACCAGAGAAACACTACATGCAACTATCTCATTAAAGCACGTTATGCAACTTTATCATAAGAAATCATTTACGCATGCACTTCAAATCAACTCATGCACTACCAGCAAGTTGAAACTTTATTTACCAACTCATAATGCATCAACCACATAGGCCCTTCCCATTTTCATAGGAGGACTACATTCTCCTAAGCATGCCATGATATTTACCCCTTTTATATCATCATAGGGTCTATTATGCAATGGCTTTCAAGTGCACACATAAACATGATCAACATTTCCACTCATGAGGCAATTAAGCAATTCATACTACTTGCACCCTAACATGAGGATTATAGATCATCTACTAGTCTTATCATTTAATCATCATACTATCAAGAACATACATGTCATTACCATGTTTAGTTATGTTCAAGGAGGGACTACCTTCTCCTAGTCACAACATATACACATGGCATCATAAAAGTCATAAGCAAGCATTACACAAAGGTCAATTCTTTTAAGGAGAATTCCAACTTCTAAACTAAGCATGCTCATACTCTCTTCCTCGTGAAGTCAAGAGTGCATTCACCATATAAAGATGCATATTGACATGAGAAACATGAATTTTATTACTACAATTTCATTCTTATGTAATAAGAATCCTTCAAATCATGCATAAATAGTGTCTTCTAGGAAATCCATAACATACGGAGATCACGCAACTCATAATCATATGCAAGACTCCAAAACATGAACATGCTACTAGGAACTCTTTGGTCTCAAGCTTAAATAAGAATAGAAGAAAAAGATAAGGATATCAACAACCTTACTACTCCCTAATCATCCCCCACTTAGGGTAAACCCATCTAAGAGCACATTAAAGTAACCAAGAGAACTATCACTTACCAATTAACCACAATGTCCCCCTCTTGGGATCAAGTTATGCAAACTCCTATAATCATTACCTCCTTCATATCTAAGGTAGGAACCATTCTCCACTAAATCTTCACTATACTCCCTTAGGTGAGGATTTCAAGAACCCAAACAAAATGAGTATCTATACCACTCCACTTCATATCTATCACCCAAAGTGGTTCTCAACATGGAGAACTCAAGGAAGTTCAATGTAGAAATATTAAGGGCACTCAAAACCTTACCATCTAGGCACATTATCCCCACTTGGGGTGAGCTTAATAAACTCTTTATCACATCATACCTTTTTCATCACCTTTGGTGTAACTTTCCGATCAACCATGCGTAGGTATTATCTAAACACCCTCTTGAATGACCATACTTAAGATCAACCTTACAAGACAACTCTCTTCTTTAGAGTTGGTCAGCATTTATTCACTTGTCGTTCCCATGAACTAAGGGGTACATGCAACTCTCCAAGTTAATCTTAGACTAAAACACTATCCTAAATCATGGAACAAACCCCCTTTTTTCCACTCTTTGGGCAAGCCTACACAAAAACTCTGATTCACACAAGGACAACCATGAAGCATCACTCATAAGATAAGGCATTTTTTTAACTCACACTAGTTACCACATTCCTTTAAAACTCCTCCAATCTTCATCATGACTTTCTACTATCATTACCCATCATCCTAAAACAACTCATCATGCTAAAAAGGAATTCATTCTAACCATAACGAATCTTACCATATGAGAAGTACACCACCATGCAACATTTTCAATGTAATGCTTCCAACCTCATGGGTACACATAGCCATGATTGGCATCACAATACGATTTCCAAATCTACCTTCAAATATATACTCATATAGTCACCACATCATATTAATCATTAAAACTCACCGTTTCTTCCCTCGATCCTTGCAATATCATCCCTTCTAAGTAATCACATCTAGAAGACCACCGGACAAGGGAAAATAAGAGAGAGAGATCATAGGGAGTTAAGCTCTACGGCATGATACAAGAGTAATGAAGAAAGTGAAACTTCTATCGTCCTATAGCCTCTCGCTCATAGATGTGTCGCGACTCACACCAATGAACAAGACTCTACTAGACGTGGCTCTTGAGATGTTGAATCCTAAGACCATTTTCATAACCTTATGCTCTGATACTAAGTTTGTAACGACCCAAGAGCACCCTGTAGTCATTACCGGTGTATTCGACCTCTCGAAGGTCATATACAAGCTCTTAGCATTCGTCATAGCATTTATTATAGAAAAATAGCAGAAAATTTAAAACTTCTTCATAATATAACACAAGACATAAAAGTCACCTCATTAAACCTTAAACACAAAAATTGGAGTACTACGTCTCAAGGTAGCCATCTTAAAACATGACTACAACACAAGAGGGACACATCCCTTACAATACAAAAGAAACTACTATTTAGTTCATAGTACTTAAGGCAACTCTTTAACATAAAGGTCGTTGAATCATTAAGGACACACCCGAACTTGGGAATAGTAAGTCAAGCTCATCACTTCTAGGAAAGGCCATTTAGCCACCACCACCTACATTTGGTGTAAAAGATGAAAAAGAATGGTGTTAGTACAAGAATGCACTAAGTATGATAACCATGCAAAACATGCACTTAAAAGGACATTTAGTTGGAAACTATGCATCATGCCTTTTTAGATAAACTTAAAGAACATTTAGTACAATAGGCACAATATAAACCACATACATCATCATACACATAGAAACCATTCATAATAGCACATAGAGTCACTTATAACATCTTAGGCACATTCAATGCATACAATACATTACCTTTCTCTTTATCTTAACTCCTTTCCTCAAGCAACCCTTAGGGAATACTTGGTGCAACGTATCACCTTAAGGATCCCAAAGGTGAACTTACATATAGCCTTTATCAATCCAACCACATATATTCATAGAGTCATAAGCACACCATAAGACATAGTCTTCACATAGGAACCATCACATAAGACAACCCCCAAGTCACACTAGTGCAATGTGCAAGCAGCATCCCACAATACTACTTCCACCAAGTGTTCCTAGAAAGCCACCATAGACTAGGCACATCATATTCAAGAAGTCATAACATCTTCATTTAACATTAGACATAAGACCAACATACTTTATAACATCATATAAGGATTCATTCTTTTACTACATCATTACTCATATCCCATTTAGTTCATATCATAGGTAAACCACCCTCATAACCCCTTCCCAAGCTCACTTGTGCAATGTACACATGGAGTCCCATACCCCCACATATACTAAGCAAACCCATTAAGAAGTCATAAGTGTAATTCACATGCATAACCATACTTCATGTCTTGACATAAGTAAAGTCAACCTTAACATGCTTTCATATTAATATACATAGACCGTAGTCTTCATCACATAAAGAGCCTAATCATAACCTCCCTTAGAGTACACTTGTGTAATGCATAAGTAGGGTCCATAGTCCAACCTAGACTAAGTAACTCTTCATGAAATCATGACTAGAGCTCATATTTTTATCTTAGTTCATTTCTTAACTTTCGAGAGACATTGCCATAACCGACATTGACCATGTGAGCTACATGGAATCCGGTATTCTACTCCCACACCGAAAAGAGAGGGTACTGCATGCCAAAGTAGGACCTACATACATAATAGCTATCTAGTGGATCCACTAAGCTAAGACCTACGGGGGGAATAGTTATGGAACAAGGAGATTCCTGCAAGAAAACCTTGACTTACTAAGCGTGGAGGTTTCCATCTCATGAGACAACATCTATGTTGGGAACCCGGACTTGCTAAACGTGAAGGTTCTCTTGTGGGAAGCCGGACTTGCTAAACGTGAATCCCCCACTCTCATTTTTCATGTTCACTAGGTGCTAAGCACCAACTCCCTTTTTAAACTTCATTAAGCCTTTATTTAACATTAGTTCATAAAGTAGGCTTTAGGGACTTAATCTGTCATATCATATAGCTCAAAGGTTTCTAATATCACAATGACCTTTCATTATAGAACCTACATTATGTGAGAATGACCTTTCACATAATCATACCATATTCATAACATAGTCTTGTTTAGAGTACAATTGAGAACACCTTTCAAGAGACTCACTTTCACTAGCTTATCATAAACCTTATTCATTCATTTATGTGTGTGTACATATCTGAGAAAGCCTTTCACATAAATTCCTTTATATAACACATATTCATAACTTGCTAACCATACACTTTGCACACATAATAAGATGTAACGGTGCATATTCAATAAACCTTTCAATAGACACCATAACACATCATATTCCTTGCTATACATGTAGAGTGTATGTGTGTGCATATTGGTCCTCATAGTGACATATTAGCAACAACATTGATATTGAGTGCTCTTCCCTTAAAGGGATCACAACACATTCACAATGTCCCCAATTCATGAGCAATTCACATACAATGCCCTTAGGGATTCTAGACGACACACCCACACTTCATCTTAGGAGACAAGGACACATACAACATTGAATAGGTACTCCTAACATGTATATGATCAAACATTCATATAGGGATCATATAGGTAAGGGTCATTCCACAATAGTACCTAACATAATCAATCATGTAGACCACACCTTATCCCTAGCATTATCATTCACATTATACTCCTCATCATCAACACACTTTAAACATCATGCTAACATTGAGGATTTCATTCATAACCTTCATAGCATATCTTCATAAACATATGCATCATAATCATCAATTCACTTCACATCTATAGCCTTCAAGGCCATGATCTCAATATGCATAGATAGACAAGAAGTGAACACCTCCACCATAAGTGGATCAAACCACACAACATCAATTCTCATACTATAGACTGGAAGTTAGGTCAACTTACCAATTCTCCAAACTATGATCACCATGGATCAATCCTCAAAAATTCATATTCAATTGACATAGATATTAATAAGAATCAATAATGTAATTCAATAACATAAACATAGTCCAAGTACAATTCCATAAACAAAGGGATCAACCCATAACTTTTCCCATAAGGCCATAATCCTCAACTCATCAATATACAAACAATTCAACATGAATAAGTATAGATAATCATAGGAAACATCAATACAATCTAATCTAAATATAATTTCACAAACAGAGATCATATTCACAAAGACCCACATCATAGGCCAATTTTCTAGAATTTGGGGATCATGGGTTCTTTAAGAATTCCTTTGAAAATTATCTTAAAAACCTTAATTCCACATTAATTCATCAATAGAATGATTTAGAAAATTGTTTGACAAGGAACCCATTTTTAGATTGAAAATTGGGAATTTTGGTCTTTGAATCACTTTCGAAAATCTTTAATAGAACTCCTTGAATGAGAGGTCATTCAAGAATCAAGAGTCACCATACGTTAATTATTGAAGACTCGTGAAATTGAAGAAAAAATCAGTTGAAAACCCAACTTCTAGGTTGAGCTTCATCAAGGTCTTCAATGGAGTTTTTGAGTGAATCTATTTTGAGAGGGAAGGGTCAATTTGAAGAATGGGGTCTAATTTTAGGTTTTGGGGCTTTAACCAACTTAAAATACCTTAAAATAGGTATAATAACCGTTTATAGTAATTCCCCAAAGTACCCAAACTACCCCTCACTTAGTTGGACCTTTTTAAACAAGTCAAACTTGAGCTTTATTTTTGCAGATTTTGTCGGGAAACAAATTAGCAACACGGAGGTGTTCCCACAATTTTTCTGGAAATTAAATTCGAGGCAATAGAGTCCGCGACATGTCTGCGACACGGACCAAACATTTGGCCCTTGGTGGAGCTAGTCCGCAACGCGGACATACTCCCTCCAAGACCAATTTCAACCTGCCTTGGCAGCTTGCTTGGCCAAGGTTGGGATTCTCCTCGGGGACCCCTAAGGTGGCCCTCGGGGAGTCGTATCCAAACATTTTGACCCTAAAAACATTTATTAAGACTCTAGGGTCACCTCCACTGATTTTAGACTCCAAACAACACATAAAACATGAACAACATACTAGAACACACCAACACGTAAAAGACTAGTTTGCGAACGTCTTGGTCGTCCCTTATTGTTTGACTTCCAAATTCTTTAAAACTGACAAGTTATTACAGTGTAAAACCCATGTGAGGCTCTACTTTATCCTACTTTATTTTGAGGGTCATTACAATAGGGGGCTGAGAAGATGTCTCCCCCTGGGTCTCACAATGGGATACCTCCACCTGTGGTACCTTGCTGGTACCCTCGCCTGCAATTGTATCTAGCCCATGGCTAGTTGTGGTCTGCCTAGTGTTAGTCATCTCTATTTGCATAGAAGTATCAAATATAAGACAGAAACCTCAACCCTTATGACACCGCTCTATAGCACGAGGTGAGCAAATGAAGGATAGTTATTCTGACATGCTCAGTAGCTTCTTGCTTATTGGATGTGGTGCACAACACATTTATAATCAAGACTATACTAGACATGGCATGCAGACTCCATAGGATACGACGTTGCTCTAATACCAAGATTGTCACACCCCAAACTCGAGGGGGGTAACTGCCTCTTAATGCCAAAACTCAGGCTGAGCTGACCCTGCTGAACCATTTGCTACTAGAGCATGGCAGCCACACACAATCAAGCAAACAAATAAGTATATCTCGGCTTAAAACTAAGCCCTCGGCGGCAAGGCCCCTGTCAACTAATCTATAAAAGAAACAACTACTCTCAGGAGATCATATAAATAAATAGCCAACTAGCACAGAAGTCCTGATTCGGCCGTCGAGGCCACAATGATATCTATACCAAAACTAAAAGCAGGTATTTATCAATACAATACATAAAACAACTCACAAGCTTCAGCAAACCAACAACATAGGCCAGTATGGCCATAACGTAGCTATACACCTCACACACTAGTCTGCAAACCTCTAAGAGTAGTAAAGATTAGCGGGATAGGGCCCCAGCCTACCCATAAAGATATATACAACAAAAGGTAACAAACCTCCCAACTCTGGCACCTCCGGAGGAAAGGGGCTAGCCAACCGGATAAAAGTCAATCATATTGCTGAGGAGGTCTACTCGGTCGTCTGTCAGGACCTACATGCATGAATGCAGCGCCCCCAAGGCAAATGTACAGAGTATGAAAGGCAATAGACTATGAGGAGGTATCCTGATATTCTGGAATAATTTGATAAATAAATCAAGGATAAGATAAGTGTACTGACCTGCTCCTAAATTTAAACTTATCAAAAATAATAAAACAACAACCTACCCAAGCCCTCATAAGGTCGGCAAGTACAAATAGCACACAAGACCACCTACTCAGTCCCCCATATGCCCGGAAGGTGCCAATCAGCCTATATACCCCTATCGGTAGTCCCCCTATCCCTGTAGGCAGTAACATAGCCCTCTTAGGCATTAATATTGCCCTGTAGGCGGCGCATAGCTCTCTTAGGCATCAACATAACTTATAGACAACTCATAGCCCTCTTAGGCAACAACATGGCCCTGTAGGAAGCACATAGCCTTCTTAGGCGTCAATATAGTCCTGTAGGCAACTCATAGCCCTTCTAGACATCAATATAGCCCAGTAGGCAACTCATAGCCCTTTTAGGCATCCATATAACCCTGTAGGCAGAACATAGCCCTTCTAGGCATATATCACATTCCTGCAGCTAACCATAATAGCCCCAAGGGCAATAATAACAATCTAATCGCTAAAAGAGAGCAATTTAGTTATAAGCAACCTATACAAATATCGTCTAAGTCGTGTCCAACATAGGGACGCTACTAACTGAATAAGAATCCCGATAAGGGAGGATTATATCAACTCGAGCAGCCACCAATCAACGATAATGGCTACAAGTGTAACAATGATAACAACCCAATTACATTGCTCCTAAGCTTTAAGGAAGCATGCCGTAAGTAGGGAATAGCCTTAACATACCTTTCCAATGAACTCTCGAAAAATCGTAGTTCCTTCATGAAAGTTGTTCCTTATGTCCTAAGCTTCGCAAACACTATATATGCACAGCTGGTATGCACCTATAAACAGTTCATAATTAATCTTAAATCGGCATATTTACCATATTTCCCCAACTTGTCGAAACGTCCGTAGAAATTCATAAAAACAACCATAAAAGGGTCCAGAAATGATTACCTTAGTTAACCAAGTGTAAACCTTGAAGAAACACCAATAACTACAAATTTATATCTTCAAAACCCTCATAACTTTTTGCTTTGACGTCGGTTTGATACGGGGTTTTGTGCATTACAAACTATACTCGTAGACCTTTGATTTAATGGGTGATATGCCTTCTAACTCTTTATATATTGGGAGAAAACATCCAAGACATTTGACCCAAACTTTAGACAATTCTTTTTAAAGGAACTTACGATAACTTTCGCCAACTTTTATTTTGCCACTTACTTAACTTCAAAACTTGAGATACAACCCTTGAATAGTTAAAATATGACATACCACATTATTTTTAATTTATTACTCACCCTCTTTGTCTTTCCACGAAGATACGAGTTAATTTAGACGCTTTGGAAATTCGGGGTGTTACAGTTTTCACCTAAGGAAACATCACCGATCCTGCAACCAGACTATGTCAAAAGACATAGTAAAAGTAGTATCAGTAAAAAAACACACATACTGGTAGGCATCGTCGTCAACCCGACGCCCACCGCATAATATAAGAATTCAACTAATAAGAACATGCGATAACACCCCTCGCTTCTGCACCTTTACTCTCTCTCGAAATACCTCTAATTCCCACTAGCACTCCAACTACTAACCACTTTATCCAACAACCTACTTACTAGGTTCTTGATCATAGACTAACCATTCTAACACATAGAGAATTCCCTAACTACAACTACCACCAATCCAACTAACCAAGATTTCGTCGCACCCTTACTACCCTTCATAATTCCAAGACTTGGCCACATAATACCTCACATCAAGCTTTCTACTAACCACAACTCCTTATCTTACAAAGTGAATTCCACCTAAGTAATTACGTTATGAACACTATTCCTACTCCTTGTCACTACTACACACAACACATTTTTACCCGATTACTAACAATTCTTGCAACCTTTACTACCCTCTTACCGTACCACGCTCTGATTTGGGTGTTTCCCTTTCGGATCACCCAACATCAAGGTACATACCATGTTACTCAGCATATAATACCCATCAAGCATAAGACTTCATAACTATAAAACTACTCTGGTAAATACAACATCAATTATCACATTTATATATCACACATATACAATAATCTCACTTTTACGAACAACGAACAACTTTACATTCCTCAAATTATCACAATTATATCACGTCATTGGTCCTCTCATGGAACCCATACCCAAACTGTTAGCATACTGGAAAGTGGTACCCGATCCAAATATTATACCGAAACGTAACAATCGATCCCAATTAGTTATGCCGGAACATGGCAACCGATCCTAATTAGTTATGCCGAAATGTGGCATATCAAGTATATCAAGTATATTAAGGAACATGCCGTAAGTAGGGAATAGCCTTAACATACCTTTTTTTTCGCTAAATTCACGTGGCCTAACGACTTTTACTCATTACTCCCTCAATACTACAACAAGGTAGGACCATAATCAATACACAAAATAAAAGACACCATGACAATACGATAAAAGATATGTATTTCCGTCGCAAATTGATATTTGCTGCTTATAAAAGCTAGAGTCGATGAAATGAGGGTCTTACCTCGATTTTAGGTTCGTAATACGCCTCAAAACCTTCAAATATATTCAAACCCTTGCTGTCACAACACTAAAGTGTGATATGCTACACAATCGATAAAACAAATTATACCACGATGATAAGCCCAACGTGTAGAACAACTTTCGTCAAGGACTTAAGTCGAGAAAATCTATACTTCACTTGATCCTAGAAATGGGTTTCTCTAATTTCTCTGGTTATTAGCTTAAAAATGCAGAAAAAGTTCGAAGAAGAAGATATATGCAACTTTCCCCCGACCTAGGGCCCCACCTCACGTGCTTGCTTGCGCAGTCCTACGAAAACGCGAATATCTCTCTATTTTGAAGTCATATGAACAAACGATTTGATGCGTTGAAACTAGACTCGTAGACCTTTGATTCGATAGTTTGTGGGCCCCATAACTCTTTATAGATTGGGAGAAAACCTCCAAGATATTTGACCCAAATTTCAGAGAAATCTTTAAGAAGGAACTTATGATAACTTCCGCCAACTTTTATTTTGCCACTTACCTAACTTCAAAACTTGAGATGCAACACTTGAACACTTAAAATAGGACATACCACATCATTCTTAATTTATTATCCACCCTCCTTGTCTTTCCATGGAGATACGAGTAATTTTAGACTTTTCAGAAAGTCGGGGTGTTACACAAACCCTTTGGTGGGAGAACCATTACTACAACCCAAATAAACAAGTTTTGTGAAAAATAAGGCATTTAAAGATACAGAAGAAGGTTTAAATGGATATAAAAATGGAGTCCCCATTAACTCTAAGGTTTTAACAAACAAATAACCAAACTAATGCGGAAGAACAACCCCTAGAACATAAAAGTCATTGTACCAAAACTCTACAAACGACAAGTCTAAGAACAAGAACTACAACCCCGAAACTAAACAACACCTTTAAGAAACTGAGTCCGAAAAGAGTGGACTTAAACAAGAAAGTTCCATGGCAGCCTGAAAGAACTGACTTACCCTTGAATCCGGTCACTCTTATTAGTCACCTAGTTAAAGTCTATCAATAGCCACCTGAAGATTCCCTGTGCTCAACAAAGAAAGAGCAAGTGAAGTATCAGTACACAACCACAGTGTATTGGTAGGATCACGCGGCTATCCCAATAAGTGAAACACATGCAAGTAACCACAACATTATAAAATAGGATTATACCGAACATATACAATATTAGTCATCTTTTTAGGATTAATGTAGCATCCCACATTCTCCATAATACACATTGGTTATCAATTTAGAGCAACATACAGCCTTCCAATATCAATCATCATTCAATATGAACGTAATCATCACAAGTAGATACACAACACAATTCAATGGTCCTCTCATGGAACCCACACCCAAACTGTTAGTATACCAGAACGTGGTACCCGATCCAATGTTTATGCCGGAATGTGGCAACCAATCCCATATTTATGCCGAAACGTGACAACCGATCCCATATTTATGCCAGAACATGGCAACCAATCTCAGTTAGTGTGTCGGATCGTGACACATGCCCATTCAACAAACCACAATCACAATCACAATGTATATTCTCATAATCATACAACAAGAGGTGATTCATGGAATACAATTATTCAATTATGCTCATTTACGATTAGGGTGATCAATAATGAAACATTTGCATACATACATATATGCATTATAATGAAGCAATTACAAACATATATCACACCAACATGAAATCACAACCATCACCTACCTCGAATCCAAGCTTGAATCCCCTAAGACACTTGAATCTTCCTTTCAGATTCTTCTCGCTTGTTCTTGATCTACAAACAACAATTTATATTCAAGGATCAACAATCAGAGGTCTAATTATCCGGATTATAACTCACTCAATAACCCTAGACCAAACCCATGATTCCCATACCCAAATTAGGGCATTTTACATCATAATTCCAAATCAAAACCCTCCCTCTTCGATAATTACCCAATAAACTAAGTTCATACGGATCGAAAAATAGATTCGGGGAGTGAAAACCTTACCTTTAGCCTGAAGAATGGTGAAAAACGCTCAAGAACTTGTGTGGGGTCGTCTCCTAGCTCTCAAAGTTGAAAAGTGAAGAATAAAACGTTTTTGGGGTTTTATTTCCAACTTTAGTCTCATCTGTTCCGCTATGGCGGCCCCAACCCACCTCAGCGGCCCTGCCCTAGCGGGAATAATCCCGCCACAACGGCTTGCACGAAACCAGTAATCAAAATTAATAATTTCAAGACCCATTTCACAACACAACTTCAACCAACGACACTCAAAAACTACCCGTTCACGGTAAGATCAATTTCAGGAGTTCTACTCACTCAAATTCAATTCCGTAAAGTCGTACGGAGTCTTTAACATCTTAGCTATCTACTCAGGTAATCAAAATCATAATTAAATCACCTAATTCCTACCAGATTTCCCTAGACTTTAATGACTCCGATTTTGTCCAAATTTGGACTAGGTTGGAAAATTTCAAGATACTACGAAAAAGTTTTTTGACCCCAATTCTTTCTCCATTGGCTTTTCCCTAACGACGAAATTAGGTCGTTACAACATATACCAATTTGCCCATCACTCGTTCCCGAGTGATCAACTAGGGAAGACTGGCTAAAGTAAGGGTAGAGTAGTATGTGACACATCAAATTACCTGGGATACTTTTCTCGCATATCTTTAGCTTCCGGACATCCTGATCGAGAAATTCCATCGGTTCTTCCTTACATTGAAGGTCTTGTTTAACTACACCGAGTCGCACTTTATGATACAATCCTCGTCCCCAGCAAACCAATTGAATATCTATACATCCTCACATACAAAGCCAAAATTAAGTCATCACAATACTCGAGTGATAATTATTGTTGTATGTACACTTAGCTAACCACAAAGCTATTCCTAATAACCACCAAAATTGATTGTACACATATCTGCAACATGTTATCAAGGACTTTAACACCAACATCATGACAAATCCTTTCCCACACAACCATGATAAAATCGTAAATCAAAACTCACAATAATTAGAGGTGAACCTGAACCAACCAACACACAATCATAATACCCAACCAATCATAGTTCTTATCAACATCTCCATCTCACAACGCAATTTCCCATGAGCTTAAGTTATAAACATTTGATCTTTAAACATCAAATACTGATCGAGGGATATCTCTAAGCATACAAGCCCTCTAACCACACTATCGAATGTTGGATTTAACAATTGTAGATTACCTCTTAAGAACAGTAGAATTGACCATATGATCCCTACATTCAACCACACACAATCAATGCATGACCTCGACGACTAAATGAATGTTAATATTGTCGGACAACCATAATTACACATGGTAGATCTTCTATGAACTCTCATAAGCAAGTGGTACATGTCGAACCACTAAAATACTTTAACAACTCCAAGACAACACCAATTATGTCATTCGAAATAACCAAATCTTCCACATTTTCCCACTCAACCAAGAGAAAATCGCAGGATTTGGTACCCCTGATCCACCACTAGGGATCCACCCACAAAAGTGAAAACACAAGAGAGCATAGCTAGTGAATCATACTCACAATACTAACAACCGTCATAACACTCCGACCATTTACCTTATTATAAAACAACACTTTTAAAGGGAAGACTTTCTTAGGTACTTAACAATCAACAACAAAAAAATTTCCGACTCAACCCAGGGGTAAGTCCTTTCAAAGGTTTTATACCGATACAATTGATCATCTCTCACCTTGCCAATTCATACCTTGACAAAATATATTACCACGAATGTAGAATGACCATGAAAAATCTGAATTGCTAATTCAACCGTATAACACAATTCCATTATCTATCAACATTAGCTTGTACCTTGAAAATTCTTATGAATCCATGGATCTTCGCTTATCATTGATCGCGTCTCCATCGATCTTACAACATCCTTCGCTTAAAGTTCCATCGTACTCATTACTAAACTCAAAACAAAACCAAGGCACTTATTATCACACTCGAGCTAATGTCTTTACACTCCTTTCTCAAGTCCTTTCCAATAGTTTTTAACCAATTTGACGGACTTGTGACACTATTACCATAGCCACATCAAAACGAATGAAATCGTGCGTTCCTGAACCCAATTATCTACCCCTTTGAATATATATCTTTAGCCTTTGCAATCAAATAAAATATTCTTGCTCTCGCCTCTCTCTAAAGGATGTACTACATCCCACTATTTTTCTTCATTATGACTCTAGCTCTTTAATTTCTATTCGAATGGTGTCCCACCATCTCTTAAAACTTTCCATACAACCACGTTACTCAAAAAGTATTAGAAAACCACAACCTTAGATACTCGCAAATCGTAATTACTATACAAAAATTTGCTTAACCAACAATCTTATTATATTGTTCCATCCCATCACAATCCATCACGAACTCTTATTACCATTACGCTTAGTTAACCTTGACTATCACTATGCCAACCTTTCATCCACACGACACCTCAAACTCAAGTATACTCATCAAATTCAGAGGACTAGCCCAATTTATACGCACTTTCTTACTAAAATAATTTAATTTCCTTCACCCAAGTATACTCATTGGGACCTTCCTTATCCATAAGCTTGTCATTCCGGTATCAATCCACTCCTTTATGGCTTAAGATAAAATCACTAGTCCTCAAACTACCCTCCTTCTTCTAAACAAACAAGACAGGAGCACCCCACAGGGAAACAGTAGGACGGATGAAACCTTTATCAAGAAGCCATTGAATTTGTGCTTTAAGCTCTCTGAATTCTGACACCACAGGAATAGACTCAATATAGGGGATTCGACCTTAACATCCTGAATATGAGCCAATTACGCCATACAATCCGGCCCTACTAGTTTCCTAGCCAGAATGGAAGATATGATCTTAGCTGGCTTAGGCTTGTACACCCCTTCCAACTCTATTCTTTCCCTACCGGGGATCTCTAGAGTTACCAACTTAGTATTACAATTAAGCCCGGTATAATAGGGGGACAACCATATACCTAAGATTATATCAAGTCAGTCATATCAAGCATAACCAAATCAACCCAAATCTGAAAATTCATAACCACAACAGGACAACAAGATACACATGGGTGACTATGACCGACTCTTCAACTGGGGTAGAAACATAGATGGGGGCATAAAGTATATCACAAACCACATCAAATCCCAAGGCAATTGAACTGACACATACGAATAAGTAGAACCCAGATCACATAAAACAATAGCCATCTGGGCACATACAAGATTAGCACTAGTGACCACTGCATCACACACCTCAAACTCGGTCTTGCTCGGAAAAGCATATAATTGAGACATGTCGCCTTGACGGGCAACCTTCTCACCTGGCTGCACTACTCCTCTACCTGCATTACCATTTCCCTAGCCTTCATGGCCTCACTGATTTCCTCTTTATATGTCTGGGTTCTCCACAATTTTAACACAGCTTATAACTTATATTCATTTGCTGAACACTGAATTAGATCGCGGGGGTTAGTTCGGGTACGATTCAGGGTCCATAATTGTGATTAGGAAAAATAGGGGAGATAGGGCTAAGATTTTTCTCGACCTATCCCATTCTGGCGGAAGAAATCCCACTGTGGCGGCCTCGCCTTAGCAGGAAAAATCCCGCCCCAGCGGCCTCAACGGAAACAGAACCTTGGCAATAAATTTTTCTGGGGTTTTTCTCTGTTTTAAATCCCCCAATGTTTTTAGCTTTATTGAGCAATTTAGAATAATCCTCTGAACTAGGATAATCATTGTCTATCCCGAGTAAATCCAACTATACATAATCCAGCTCATTCTCATTAATTCAACACTATAATCCACACATCCCTAAGATACACCTAGACACTCACGCGATTATCAGTTGGTCGCAACGTACGTCCAAACTCCTCGCTTATGAACCACATCATAATTTATCTAGACCGTTGCACCTAATATCATGATAACATTCTTTTCACAACAAGTTTCACGACACTCAAACAATTACAACTTGCAGATAAGTCCAAATTCTTTAATTAGTTCGTTCCATAAATGATTGTTACTGATCATATATGCCTTATACGACCCCTAAGGCCAGATACCAATTGGAATCTGCTCAATTCCAATTAACTTGCTTGTGTCCCTTCAGTTGGGACTACAACATCCAGTTCACTTCGTTGAGATACCAATAGGAATTGGGAGATACCAATTGGACTCAACTCATACCACAAACGACAATAGTAGCTAGTGAGCCCCACAAAACTGCTAATTTCAATCATAGACTTGGTCGAACCCAATTCTTAACCGCCTCAATCTTTAACTTTATGGTAACCAGATCTTAATCAATCTTAGAGAAAATCAATGCACCTTTCAATTATACTTGTTTTGAATGGTGACCCTATTCAACTGTCGGTAGTCTATACACATCATCTCTTGCTAGTGATGGTGTTACCACTTTTGTTGCTCTAGTTCGGGCCATAAAGTGAAGGAGGAAAGATACCAATTTATATCACCCAGGTACGAATTGGATTCAAGTCATAACATGAAGGAGTAGAAAGAAGTGAGTTTTTCTAAAGTCCTATAGCCTCTCGAAGAAAAGTACGAACGCCATCATACCATTTCGCAAGACTCTATTAGACTTGTTTTTTTACAATGAGATCAACAAACCTAGGGCTTTGATACAAACTTTGTCACGACCCAAACCGTCAAGATTAGCACCCATACAAACCCTCCGATGGGAGAACCATTACTACAACCTTTACAAACATATTTTATGAAAATTAAGGCATTTAAAGATACAGAAGCAGGTTTAAATGACTATAAAAATGGGGTCAACATAAACTCCAAGGTTTTAACAAACTAAACAACACCTTTAAGAAATAGTCTGATTCTGAAAATAGTGAACTCAAGCAAGAAAGATCCATGGCAGCCTGAAAGAACTGGCTCACTGTTGAATCTGGTCACGCTCATTAGTCACCTTGCTGAAGTCTATCAATAACCACCTGAAGATGCCCTGTGCTCAACAAAGAAAGAGCAAGTGCAGTATCAGTACACAACCACAATGTATCGATAGGTTTATGCGGCTATCCCAATAAGTGAAACATATGCAAGTAACCACAACATTATAAAACAGGCATATACCGAACATATACAATATTAGTCATCTTTTCAAGATCAATGTAGCATTCCACATTCTCCATAATACCTATTGGTTATCAATTTAGAGCAACATACAGTCTTCCAATATCAATCATCATAAGATATGAACGTAATAATCACAAGTAGATACACAACACAATTCAATGGTCCTCCCAGGAAACCCAATTCAATGGTTCTCTCATTGAACCCACACCCAAACTGTTAGCATACCAGAACGTGGTACCTAATCCAATGTTTATGTCAGAACGTGGCAATCGATCCCATATTTATGTCGAAACGTGGCAACCGATCCCAGTTATTGTGTCGGATCGTGACACCCGCCCAGTCAACAAACCACAATCACAATGTATATTCTCACAAGCATATAACAATAGGTGATTCATGGCCTACAGTTATTCAATTATTCTCATTTACGATTAGGGTGATCAATAATGCAACATTCGCATACATATATGCATTATAATGAACCAATTACAAAGATATATTACACCAACATGAAATCACACCATCACCTAACTCAAATCCAAGCTTGAGTCCCCTAAGGCACTTGAATCTTTCTTTCCGAATTCTTCTCGCTTGTTCGTGGTCTACAAACAATAATTTATACGCAAGGATCAACAATCAAAGGTCTAACTATCCGGATTATAACGAACTCAATAACCCTAGACCAAACCCATGATCCTCATACCCAAATTAGGGATTTTTCCATTTTAATTCCAGATCAAAACCCTCCTCCTTCGATATTTACCCAAGAAGTTAAGTTCTTACGGATCAAAAAATAGATTCTGGGAGTGCAAACCTTACCTTTAGCCTCAAGAATGGTGAAAAATGGTCAAGAACTCGCCTGGGGTCGTCTCCTAACTCTCAAAGTGCAGAATAAAATGTTTTGGGGTTTTTATTTCCGACTTAAGTCGCGTCTGTTCCGCTATGGCGACCCCAACCTGCCACAATGGCCCCGCCCTGGCTGGAATAATCCCGCCACAGCGGCTTGCACGGAACCAGTGAGAAAAATTAATAATTCCAAGACCCCATTTCATTGCACACCTTCAACCAACGACACTAAAAAACTACCCGTTCTACTCACCCGAATTCAATTCTGTAAGTCGTACGAATTCCTTAACGTCTTAGCTATCTACTCAGGTAATCAGAATCATAATTAAATCACCCAATTGCTACTAGATTTCCCTATACTTTAATGACTCTGATTTCGTCCAAATTTGGACTAGGTTGGGAAATCTCAAGATACTACGAAAAAGTTTTCTGACCCCAATTCTTTCTCCATTAGTTTTTCCCTAACGACGGAATCAGGTCGTGACAGGTCGCTATAGGAATGCTCTAAATGATGAAAAGAAGACATTACAGAAAAAATGACATGGATAGTCATTAAAGTGTGAGGTCAAGGATCAACCACCAACAACCGAAGCTGAGCATGCCCATCTTAATAAACTCAATCTTGACCTCACCCTTGCCTTGCTGGGGAACATGTGAAATAGTACCACATGCATCACATTTCATAGAAGAAATAGTTTAATATCAATTGTTAGATTTTTATAAGCAAAAAAAAATCTTTTGTCATATCTTGTGTGATGATAGAAGTAATGTAGTATTAGTTTAGAAACTTATTTATATCTTCATTGTTTTATCATTTTTATGTCTTTTATTTTCGTTATTGAATTTAGTTGTCTAAATATATAAATTATCTTTCAAATAACTTAAAGATTGTATGTCCAAATTCACAATTAAAATTAAAAAAATGAACTCTCAAAATTAGGACTATATGAAATAAATTGAGACAGTCAAAGTACAAGTTATCACTATAAAGTTTGAGAAATTTGTAGTTAAAAACCAACATAGAAAACGTTGGTGGTTTTTATTATATTACAATAGTAAATTTGCATGTCATTTTGTTATATTAGTGGTTTTAACTTAGATGATAGTGTATCTATGGGATTCATTTTATTTTTCACTTACTCTATTTCCTCTAATTCATATTAACTGAATTTGTAAGGCAATGCATACTCATTAAGAAAAATATTTAAGGACATAATTTAAATCATATTTTCCACAATTTCTTTTTGTGAAATCATAAATCTAACTTTGTAAGTAGTGCAATTTGTCTCCTAAAAAATATAAAACTTCACTAACGAAAAGAGAAAATATGAAAAAATTCAAATATCCATCTTGAACTTTGAAAAATTCAATTATTTTGAGCAATGAAAAAAGGCTTAAAAATTCACTAAGTATGGACTAAAGAGAGTATACTTTATTTTGTACATGATTTTTTAACAAAATACTTTAATTAGAGGAAATTTTGACTAACATATAATGTATTTATTAAATAAATTATGATTAAGAATTTACTTTGATAAATTAAGTATTGTCATTAAATTTAATTTATTTCATATGTCATTAATCCTTGCAAAAAAAATGGAAAAATAATAGAGAACTGGAAGTTTACACGATAATTACACAACATGTCACCTTACTTATTTTTATAAACAAAATCATTGTTACTGAAGATTATATATGTTGTAGCTAAATCAATAAATTTCCTTTTTAGTAATTTACTTACTTTGAGTATTGTTGATTGGTTATGGAGTTACGATTAATGAAAATATTCTTTTTGATATGTAAACATAGTGGACCATGAGAGAATTTTCCTAGTCAAAATTCACATAATCTTAGCTTTAAGCTAACTAGTTAATAGTTTTGACTATATAGATTGTTAGTAGATAATTCGATAATTATTTTTCCAACTGTAGTTAATAATTAGTTGACCAAATTAAATGTATCTCTTTGAGAAACTTCTATATAAATAACTCTTATTCTTCTCTTTTCACTCATAGAATCATCTCTATATACAAAAAATTCCTTCTGTTAGTTTTTTTTTTTGTTTAGAAGCAGTCAGGACTTGAAGCCACGATTAATGACCACCAGTGATACATTCATATGCATTGTGACCTCTCTCACCACACTTGTAGCAACCGCCTCCACCATCTTGGCCACTACCACCATAGCCCCCACTGCCTCTGCCACCACCACCGTAGTATCTACTACCTCCGACACCATAGCTTTCACTCTGGGTAAACTCCCTAGACACTTTGCCAGGAAGTGTACCTAGAGTGAACGTTATGGCGGCGGAGGTAGTAGATACTCTGGCGGTGGTGGCGGTTTCTACAAGTGTGGTGAAGACGATCACTATGCATGTGAATGCACCAATCGTCTCTAGCTTGGTACCTTTGACATGAAAGAAGAAGCACCAAGGGCCTACGATAAGGCACAGAGGATGTATCGCGACCCAAGTCAAACTTAATTTTCCGACATGAAATGAGGATAATCTAAAAAACCGTTAATATAAATGACGAGCATGTCCATCATGAAGTCAATTTTAATGAAACTGTACGTCTCATCAAATATCGATTGCAGTTATTAGAAGAAACAAATTAATTTTTATTTTTGAAAATTAGAAGAAGAAACAAATACATGAAACTTAATTATGTCTTGTTCATTGTATATATCATATTTTTGTCTTGTTTTTTCTCCTTTATAGAATTTAGTTGAATGAACTTTTATTTGGTTGCATTGTTTATGTTCCATGTTAATTTACCTTATGTGCTCATTTTCTATTTTTGTTGTTTTCTAAGTTTTGGTGTGGGAGCTAGGTGGGGGTTCATGGGTTCGGACGAACTCAATAGCTTTTATATAGACCCTCTATTTGTACTAGAAAATTAATTAGATATGTATGTATATTAATTTCTGAACCCCTAACAAAATTAATTGACGATTTTTAACGAAATTTAGAACTCCCCGAACTCTTAATACTGGCTTCGCCTCTGGATGTGATTATTATATATATATCATGTAATTAGTATAATATTGATTCTTTAGTAGTCATGTTGGAATCTGCTACTTTTTTAAATTTCCTTGAACATTGTTCGGGAATTGTCTTGATCGTTGGATATCATTGAGAAACAAATAGGAAAAAGTGTTATCGAATGATTTCCTGCAATTCTTCAAGAAATCGACAATTTTTTTTAAAAAAAATTGACAGTTTTAAGCCACATTATTTTTTATTTGCCATTACTAGTTTAATTGACTTCACTGTGATTTTTAGTAAAAAAGGATGTCAGATCTTAAAAAGGAACAATAAAGAAGTAAGTAAGATTCGAACTAAATTTATTTAGTTTTAAACTATCAAATACAAAATGCTAATAAAATTCAATATTTGTAAATTGATTGGTGAAACCCAAAAAATATTAAAACATTTATTAGGGTCACCTTATTTTTCTCGACTTGAGTAAACAATTAAAAAATAAGAAGGACAAATAGCAAAGAAAAAAATATTAATTTTCCTTCATTTGTTGAGGGTGGGTGGGGCATGACCCTTTGGGAAAATAAAAACTAATACTAAAATATGAAATTTTATAATGACAGTCATGTACTAAAAGATAAAAATTAAATGTGAATCTATCATTCATACCTTTTAGAATAAAACATAAAATGTTGCTTAACTAAGAGTGAATTTGTTTCAAGGGGTCAATATTTTTTGTTTGTTTGTTTAGAAAATAAGTTAACTTAGTATTAACTACCTATTTTTTATTTGGAAAATAAATTTTAAAATATCACCGCAAAATATTTATAGGTAGTCTAACAAGCAATTTATTTGTACAATGTATTTACTAAAATAATTCAAATGCCATGTAAATGAATTACTACACTAAATGTACCCCCTAGAAATGGCTATATAAATCACTCTCTGTCTTTCTATTTCACTCACTTAGTCTTTCTTATATACAAAATATTTCTTCTATATTTTTGGATGACAGAGAGAGAAAACGGTGTTGCAGTTATGGTGACAGCGTCGATAAACCCCATTGAGGTTCAATATAGGGGTGTGAGGAAGAGGCATAAGGGGAAGTACGAAACCGATATTACAAACCCCGTCCGAAAGGGACGGTCTTGGCTTGGGACCTTTGATACGAAAGAAGAAGCAACAATGTCATACAATAAGGCGGCGATGAGGTATCCCGGCCCTAAAACTAAATTTAATGTCCCGACATCAAATGAAGATAACCTAGAATGTAATGACCGGTTCTTGTTGTTATAGAAGAGCCAACGGGGAAAAATTTTGGGCTGAAAAACTTTTTTGTAGTACTTTGAAATTTCCCAACCTAGTCCAGATTTAGATGAAATCGGAGTCAGTGAGGTCTAGGGAAATCTGATGACAAATGAGAGATCTAATTATGATTTTGATCATATGAGTAGATAGCTAATATGTTAAGTAACCCGTACGACTTTACGAAATTTAATTCGGGTGAGTAGAACTCCTGAAACTGATCTTAGCGTGAATGAGTATTTTCTGAGTGTCATGGGATGAAGATGTGTTGTGAAATTAGCGAGGTCGTGGAGGTAGAAAAAATGGTAACGCAGGCAGAGGTATAGTATAGCCAGGTAGGGAAGTTGCCCGTCATGATGACATGGCTCTGTGTGATGCCTTTCCGGGCAAGACCGAGGCGGAGGCGTCTGACGGAATGATCACATGTACTATTCTTGTCTGTGACTAGATGGCTAATGTCTTTTTTGATCTAGGTTCTACTTGTTCTTATGTGTCCATGCGATTTGCCTTTGAATTTTCTATGATTTGTGATATACTTGATGCCCCCATCTATTTTTCTACCCCAGTTTGTGTGTTTGTCATAGTCACCCATGTCATCATGCTTGTCCTATTTTGTTTATGGGTTTTCAGACTTGAGATGATTTGGTGATTTTGGATATGACTGATTTTGATATAATCTTAAGCATGACTTGGTTGTCCCCCTATTATGTTGTGCTTAATTGTAACACTAAGTATGTGACTCTAGTGATTCCGGGTAGGAAAAAGTTAAAGTGGGAAAGGGTGTACAAGCCTAAGCTAGCTAAGATCATATCCTCCATTCGGCCTAGGAAACTGGTAGGTCAGGGTTGTTTGGTTTATTTGGCTCATATTCAGGATGTTGAGGTCGAATGTTCTTTTATTGAGTCTATTTCCGTGGTGTCAGAATTTAGAGAAGTGTTTCCTACTGATTTACCTGGTATGCCTCCAGATAGAGATATAGATTTCTACATTGATTTGGAACTTGGTACCCGCCCTATTTCTATCCTTCCATATCGCATGGCTCCGATAGAATTGAGAGAGCTTAAGGCTCAAATCCAAGAACTTCTTAATAAATGTTTTATCTGTCCTACGGCTTCCCCGTGGGGTGCTTCTATATTGTTTGTTAAGAAAAATGATGGTAGTATGAGAATGTGTATAGATTACCGACAATTGAATAGAGTCACCATTCGAAAATAGTACCCATTTCCTTGAATAGATGATCTTTTTGACCAGTTGCAAGGTGCATCAGTTTTCTGTAAGATTGATCTAAGGTCTGGTTACCATTAGTTAAATATTAGGCCTGAGGATGTGCCCAAGACGGTGTTTAGAACCCACTATGGGCACTATGAGTTTCTAGTAATGTCATTTCAGTTAACTAATGCGCATGCAAATTTTATGAGTTCGATGAATGGTGTGTTCAAACCATTTCTTGATACGTTTGTTATAATCTTTATTGATGATATTTTGGTGTATTCAAAAATTAAGGAAGAGCATGACGACCATCTCCGTATTGTTCTAGGTGTTCTTCAGAAACAAAAGTTGTATGCGAAATTTTCTAACTGTGAATTTTGGTTGACTTGGTTGCCTTTTTGGGGTATGTAGTTTCAAAAGAAGGGGTAATGGTAGATCCCAAAAGATTGAAGCGGTTAAGAATTGGGTTCGGCCTAACTCTGTGACTAAAGTTAGGAGTTTTGTGAGGTCGCTAGTTACTATCGTCGATTAGTGAAGAACTTTGCTTCTAATTCCACATATCTGACAAAGTTGACCAAGAAAGAGGTACCCTTTGAGTGGACTGAGAAGTGTGATGAGATATTTCAAAAGCTCAAGACTCTTTTGATCACAACACCTTTTCTAGCACTATCAGTGGAAAGTATGGATTTTATTGTTTATTGTGATGCTTCCAATTCGGGTTTGGCTACTGTGTTAATGCAGGATAAGAATATTATATCTTATGCATCGCGACAGTTGAAGGTGCATGACAGGAATTACCCAACACATGATTTAGAGTTGGCAGCGGTAGTGTTTGCTCTTAAGATCTGGTGACATTACCTCTATGGTGTCAAGTGTGAGGTATTTACTGATCATCGTAGCTTGGAACATGTGTTTACTCAAAAGGATTTGATTTTAAGACAACGAAGGTGGATAGAGTTACTCAAGGATTATGATGTGACCATCTACTATCATCCGGACAAGGCTAATGTAGTGGCAGATGCGCTAAGTCGGAAGTCGGTGAGTATGGGTAGTCTAGCTTGCTTGAGTACATCCAAGCGACCTTTGGCTAAGAAAATTCAGACCTTGGAGTCTAAGTTCATGCAGCTGGGCATCTCATAGAAAGGTGGGGTGTTAGCTAGCATTGAAGTAAGCGCCACGTTCATCGAGGAGATCAAGGCCAAACACTTTGGGGATGACAGTTTGAATGATCTTAGAAAGAAAACAACGTGTGGTAAGGAACAAGAGACAACTCTTGATGCGGGAGGTGTGCTCAGTTTTAAAGGGAGGATTTGTGTTCCTCAAGTAGATGACTTGATTCAAGGATTGTTGACAGAATCCCATGGTTCACGGTATTCTATTCATCCGAGTGTGCTAATATGGACAAAGATTTGAAGCAATTTTATTGGTGGCCTGGCCTGAAGAAGGATATAGAGGAGTTTGTGGCTAAGTGTCAAAATTGCCAACAAGTGAAGTACAACATCAAAGGCCTGCAGGTTTGCTTCAAAGAATGTTAATTCTGGAATGGAAGTGGGAAAAGATAGCTATGGACTTCGTGGTTGGTCTTCCCAAGACTTTAGGAAAGTTCAATTCTATTTGGGTAGTGGTTAACTGATTGACTAGGTCATCCCATTTTTTCCCCGTTAGAATAGATAATAATGCTCAACAATTGGCTAAGGTTTATGTGGAAAAGATAGTGAGGTTGCACGGGCTGCCCCTTCTTATCATCTGAGACCGTGGTTTGTAGTTTACCTCCAAGTTTTGGAGGAAATTACATGATGAATTGGGCAGACAACTCACTTTTAGTACAACTTTGAGATCACTAACTTGAGGCTTTATAGGATCTTAAATACTTAAGCATAAGGTGTGTAGGGATTAATATTTATTTTATGGATGACATGCAATGGGGAGTTATCATAACAAAAGAATTTCATTTCGATGTATGAAGGGATGTGTTTAACATACCCTCCTTGAGATAACTAATTTGCATCTTTGTGAGACCACGAATATTGAAGCATAAGCTATGAGTGGATGTGTTTAACACCCATGCATTGACATCACTAGCTTGAGGCTTTATAAAATATCAAATAATTGAGTGTAAGGTGTAAACAGATGTGTTTAACGTCCCCGCCTTAAGATCCCAAATTTGTGGCTTTATGAGACCTCAAATATTCAAGCCTAAGGTGTGAATGGATGTGTTCACCGTCTCCTACTTGAGATTAAAAAATTGAGGCTTTATAAGATCCTGAATGCTTGAGCTTAAGGTGTGAAAGGATGTCTTTAATGTTCCCGCCTTGAGATCACTAACTTGAGGCTTTAAAAGATCCCAAACACTTAAGCATAAGGTGTGAATGGATGTGTTTAACATCCCCTCCTTAAGATCACTAAATTGAGGTTGTATAAGATCCCAAATACATTAGCATAATTTGAAGGGATGTGTTTAACGTCCCCGCCTTGATATCACTAACTTGAGGCTTTATAAGATCCTGAATACTTAAGCATGAGCTGTGAAAGGATTTTTTAATGTCCCTGCCTTAATATAACTAACTTGAGGCTTTATAAGATTCCAAACACTTAAGCATAAAGTGTGAATGGATGTGTTTAACGTCTCATCCTTAACATCAATAACTTGAGGCTTTATAAGATCATGAATACTTTAGCATAAGGTGGGAAGGGATGTGTTTAATTTCCCTACCTTGAGATCCCTAACTTGAGGCTTTATAAGATCCCTAATACTTTAGCATAAGGTGTGAATGGATGTTTTTAACGTGACCGCCTTGAGATCACTAATTTGAATTTTTATGAGATCCCGAATACTTGAGCATAAGGTTTGAAGGGATGTGTTTAACGTCTCCACCTTGAGATCACTAATTTGAATGTTTATGAGATCTAAAAAACTCAAATTATTCTCCCATTTTATCCACCCTTTTATTTTATTTAAAGTTTTACCTTCTTTCGTGCACCACTATAAATAAAAACTAACACTTTTTTTTAATGTAGCTTTAACAATGGTTTTCTTTCAGTATTACACTTTTCCATCTTCTAAACTCAAAAATCTCATCATTGGAATGAAGTGTAGCAAGCTGACCAAGCTTTTGATCCAAAATTTTTTAGTTGGTCGTTATGTTGTTCCATGGCCGTAATCGAGGAACACGCTTCATATGAAAAATTGGACCTCTGAATACGACCAAAAATCTAATAAATCATCCAAAAGTATGGTATGTTGAGAAATCAAATACTCAAGCTATAAATATCTTGAGCACTCTTCCAAATTTAGGCCATCTCATGATTCAAGAGGAATTATTGAGGAGACAACATTGCGTTTGAAGGTGAATATCATTGCATTTCGGGATACTGGGAATGGTAAGAAGATGCACTTAGTAAAAATGGGCAAAGTTTAAGCAATGTTAACATCCGTGATACTGTAGTTCCTTCTCTTATTTACTTATGATCTAAACTCCAGTATTATACAAGCCTTTTGGAGGCTTGGTGTCCCCAAACAAATACATTACTTACATTTACTAGAGCAGCGTCCATATCTCTTTGGAATTTGCATACTCTCGTTGGCTTGCCAATTAGTAGAGTCCCTTACGAAGAAGGGGTACCTAATGCCATAGAACTTATAGGTTTTGATGACAAGAAAAAAATATTTTCTTCCTTGAACTTGTTAGTATTTGTTTTTTGCCTTTCATCATTTTAAAGAGGAAAATAATGGTAATATAGGGGTCTCCTTTAGTGAATGGATACAATTTTGGTGCAAGAAGGATCTCAAATATGTTCTAGCTCCCACAAGAAAGAGAAGAATGCTTGACACCTATCATCTACATATAATCCAACAGGCAAAATACCAACCAAGATAAACACATGATTAAGTGCTCAAGAGACGGTATTTTCTAAGCTTGGAGCGAAACACCAAAAACATGAGACTTCTATAATTGCCTTTTTGTCATTTTGGTTGTGTGCATTTGTAAATCATTTGAAGAAAGGAATTTCATTTGGCCTGAAACTTTCATGGTAGAAAGCTTGATGGAGAACAGTCGAAGGGCTAGCCTTATGGTCCCAGTCTTAGAGAGCATCTATCATGGCTTAAATAAATTTCAAAATCTTCATAGTTAGACCATAGAAAAAAAAATTCCCATTCAGTATGTTTATAGTTTTCTTGCTTATTACTTCAAGAAATACTATCCGTTTACTAGTGGGCATTCTCTCCCACGAATGATGATATATTTGGGGAAGGTGGTTTAAAATATTTTGACAAAGACGAGGCAAAGAAGCATGTTCATCAAGGAGATAACATTGTATGGAATGCAACCATTCTTATTAGGCCTCACCCAACCTATTATATTGATGATAGCAAAACACCAAAGTTAGAATCACCAATTTGGTTTCCATCAAGATATTCCTGACTATTTAGAAAATGATATTCGTGCTGAGTTGCTCGATGATGGCCTTAGATATCGACGCATTTTCATATCACGTGATACTATGTCTAAAGCGACATTTCATGCTACGATAACATCCACGAAGAAGCTTCACTCTACCCGATATCCATCTTGGTGGGAGAGATCCCATGGAATGTTTATTGAGGATAAATTGGATGTTTAGGTGGAGAAAGTTGGGTCAAACTTTGTTACCCTTTTAGAGGATGGAAGTCAAGACATCGAGAAAACGCTTTAAAAAATTAAGGTACACTTGCTCTCCAACATCAAAGTAAGAAGCTTAAATCCTCTAAGGTATCTAAGAAAGAAGTAGTTCATACTTCTACTAATATAGAGAAATGTCCCCAAATTCTTTTCTCTAGTAAACAATCCTTACAAGAAACATGCAAAAACAACAATGATTGATGTTGGAAGAGGCAAAGGATTTACTCAACATGAGCTGGAGCTGTTGATTTAGAAGTGGTAGAAGTCCAAAGCATTGATAATCCTTCAAGAGCATTAAACTTTAGAGAGAAAAGGTTTTTTTTTTATTCACAAATCTCCTATCTTTGAGTGATGAATAAATGAATTTTCTAACCCCCTTCTTTTATCTTTAGGTCAAAACTATTGATCATCTATAACACCTTAGAAATTGAGAAGTTAAAAAGAAATGGAAAAGTGTAGTTTTTTTGCATTGACCCTGTGATCTACAAGATAGACCTACGGACCGTAGGAAGTTATATGGCCGTAGGAAATGAAGCATAGAAGTGGATTTGATTTTTTTGAATTTGAAGTTTCTGAAGTTTGACCTACGAATGATCATGATAAGATGTAGGAATTTGGACGAGTTTCGTAGGAGTGATCCAAACTTAGTAAACTTTTTGGGTTAAAGGTTAGGTCTAAAGATAGGGTCTACAAATAACAGAAAGTTAGAAGGCCTGTAGAATGGTGTCATAGGAAGTGAGTGCTCTCGAGTTCTTACAAAGCTGAATGGAGCAAGGACAAAAGACATCATCTACTTCTCATGACCAAACTTTAAAAGGGTTGACTCCTTATTCAAATGAGTGCTCTTGAATTCTTACAAAACCGAATGGAGCTATGTATGTCCTCAAAGGAAAATGCGTTGTGTTCAACCACAAAAAGAAGTACATCTTGGGCCTTCGGGAAAAGATTTGTGGCAGACTATCTAGAACTTCTCCGAATTCTATTTCATCTTACAAAGAGGATATTTATGAGATCTTCAACAAGATGAGTAAGATGAATTTATTAGATCTTTCACAATTGAACTTGGTGGATTCTCTTTTCGAGCTTGCTACTTCTTATGGTCAAGAGCACTCTATTTTTTTTTTTAAAAGGCGCATGGAGATAAGAGTATGGACTTTCTTTCCAATTCTAAGGAACATCTTGAATCATTAAGGTAGAAGAGGGTGAGAAGCAATGGCGAAGCCAGAATTTCAATTAAGGAGTGTCAAAATATAAAGAAGTTAAATTTTGTAGAGGTCGAGGAGTGTCAATATGTAATATATATACACATAAAAATATATTTTTATCTAGCTATGCAGTATAGTTTTCTGATGGAGGGGTGTCGATTGACATCAATTGTATGTGGCTCCGCCATTGGTGAGAAGGCAAAGGCATTTCTTCTAACATGAAATCGTTTATGGAGGTTAAGCAAAAGCTAGCAACTCTACCTGGAGAGCGAGAAAAACTTGAAGTTGTTTTAGAAGTTGCTAAAACGGGGGTTGAGGAGATTCAAGCCAAGATTTTAGCTACCAAAGATAAGATATCCTTGTATGAAAACATGAATTTATTAATGGCTGATGATTCAATTCATTTGGAAAAGAAAAGAGAGCAGTTGGAGGCAAGTCGTCAAGATTTGATCAACTACAAATTACGTTTAGATTAGGATATTCTTTATCTTTCCATTTTTTTATTTCCTTTAGAATTTAATTGATATTTTTGACAATTTTATAATAATAAAGTTCCTTCTTTTTCTTCATCTCATATCATGCATTTTTATTGCATTCTCCAACTTGAATTATTTATTTATTTTTTATAGAAAGCTTTTCAAAAATTAAATTAATTCCATATTTTTTATGCCAATAAGAACGAAAATAGTGGAAGTTTTGTATTTTAAGTTTGGGCATTCAAACTTGACTTGTGAATTTTGTGAAATGTAACGCTTCAACACGTAACAATGTTGGAGAACTTGAACTTGCAAATTCGGACAATTCGAAGACATCAAATAGCAATTTTCTAGAACTCAAAGACTTCATTTTGTAAACTTGTTTGACTTGAGAGTCTAACTTGCAAACTTAAAGAATTTGAAGACTTCAACTTTCAACTTTGGAGGATTTGAAAACTTTAACTTGCGAACTTGAAGAATTTGAAAACTCCAACTTGCATACTTGGAGGATTTGAAGACTTTAACTTGTATACTTGGAGAATTTGAAGACTTCAACTGGGAAACTTGAAGAATTTGAAGACTTCAACTTGAATATTTGGTGGATTTAAAGACTTCGACTTGTATACTTTCGAAGACTTTTGTCACCCCCTGAAGCTACCCCAAGGGCTTAAACACGGGACCTAGGATCATAAGTGACCCCAAGCTAACGCTGCTGGCATATCATAAGCATACTTAAAGATTTTCTAAAATAAAAATACTGTGCGGAAGCTTGAAACATGATGTAAACTGATATGATGGGGAATACCCAATACTGTCTGAATATATAAAAACCGCGAGTTTAACAACAACTGAAATGTCAAACTCAAACTAAAACTGAATCTAACTATGTCTGAAATAAAGCCTCTAGCGGACTAGAGATGCTAGTACATGGCCAAGCTAAATCTAGGAAAATTAAAACTAAAGACTATGCGTGATCTGAATGTTAAGGACCTGAACCTACATCACGAGAAGATGGAGCATAGAGTATGCGTCAGTACATGAAAGGTACTGAGCATGCATGATAAAATAAAACTGAACAATCTACATAATTGAACAGAGCATACTAAGCAATGATATAAGATGAGCATGATAATATACTGTAAATACTGAATATGAACTAAACTAAATACAATGACCAAATTTATAACATGTTGAATCTGAATACTCAATTGTAATTGATAACCTGGTCAATGGACTAGAATCTAACTGTGGGAGCTACTAATAACCGACATAAAACCACGTGAGCTAAACGTGGAGTCCGATATAGACACCCCATCGAGAGGACCCAATATACCCTGCCAGAGGTATAGAGGCATGACTGACATGATCACTAAACTGATGCCCACAAATGGGACTTATAACCTACGGGGACACACAGTTCTGGGACTATGAGGGTGACTGACCCTAGTCCAACTCGGTATAAAGCCTACTCCCAACTGAATATGTGTAAATTATAACACAATTGAAGTAAACTGGATAGCTCAATAATTTGACAAGAAAATCTGAAAATGCAACATTTATTTCTGATAATGAAACATTCAAAAATTGAGGCATGTATATCTGTTTATCTATCCTAGTTAATGTAATTCATGAACTAAAAGAACTACATAACAAAGGTTCTAAGTTTATGCAAGAATCTACACAAAAATGATACTAAGACATGATAATCTGATTAAGAACGTTACAATAACTAAATCATAGTAATAAGCTGAAATTCTAGAAACCCTCGGTCTAGATAGTATGGAGGGAATCAAGAATCTGACTGAATTCTAGGGACCTAATTGGTTAAAGGAACCCACTAGTGAAATCCCACATACTTGGTGACAAAATTCACAGAGAAATATTTCGATTTTGGGGCTGGAACTGAAGAAAACCTTACTGCATTTTCTTGAGGACTTCTCGACTTTTCTCTCTGCTTGGTTCAAAGTTTCTCCTAATTTTGGTGAATGATCGATTAGGGTATGTTCTAATTAAGTCACTAGGCTAAAACTGACCAAAATCACCTAGTTTAAGGGTTAAACAACATAATTTAGGGGTTTAACGCATAGGGAAAATACCAGACGGCCCCTGACTTAAAAGTCTGATGCAGTTGACCATGGCCCCCTCTAACGGACCGTCATAGGGACCACAGACCTTCAAGATGGTCGTGGTCCTTGGTCCAGTAGCTACTGGTTTCTGGGACGACCTTTCATGGGCACCACCAGGGTCCGTCGTCAGGACTACGATATTCTGATGTCTGGGCCCGGTGGATTGTGCCTGGTTTCCATGAGAGCTAGAGAGGCCCGTGAGGTGGTCCACGTCCCGTGAAGGACTTTGTGGTCCACCTCTGGTGGAAGGGTGCTGAGTTCATGAGTAGGTCAACGGATCGTGGTCCCTCTCACAGTCCGTGAACCCTGTCGTGGTTCACTAGTTCTGGTGTTTTTCTTCTGCATTTTCTAAGTTTGGTTTCCAAGGTGCTACAATTTCTCCCGCTTGGGAACATTCGTCCTCAAATGAAGTCTAAACTAGCTGGATAAGGAGGAAAGAGCTGCAAACCCTACCACTAAGTACTAGAAATTGATTTCTTACTGAACTAAGTTCCAAGAAAATGCAATTACACTGAAAATGCAACTATAAACTGAAGGAATATGATACTAAGACTGTCACGCCCTGAGCCTACACCCTGGGAAGAATTTGTACTCGATAACTATTGCTGGCCCCAACCGAACCCTTGGCCTAGATTAACTCTTAGCGGAAGACTTAGATAACAAGAAGCAATATCAAAGGATAACTCACACAATAACTTAAAGAAATATTAGACTAGCCAAAATGGCAACTCAAGTCTTAACATAAACAACTGAAATGGAAAGACTAAAGAACTATAACTATCCGTCTATGAAGCCTCTAAAACTATCAGGGACGTCGGGACAAGACCCCTGATCATCCTAACAACTTAAATACTAAAAACAATATGAAAAGGGATCCTCCGGAAAGCAAGAAGGTTCACCAACTGACTCTGAGTGCTCAAGTAGATCAACAAGGCGCTGGATGTTGATCCTGGTTACCTGTATCTACATCATAAAATGATGCAGTTCAAATGATATCAGTACATTGAATGTACGAGTATGCAAGGGGAATTCTAAACAATACATAAGCTTGAATTGGAATCTGAAAGAAACACTTACCTCAACTTTACTCAAACTCATGGGTACTCAACTCAAATGAAGAATTAAACAACATTAAGGATGTAGTTTATATTAAGTTCAAACATTAAGAAACAACTCAATATACATATATAATAAAGTAATATAACTTTGTAGGAGTTTCCCTAACTAACAACCATCACTATGAGTTATGTGATGATACAACGTCTCGCCCACGCTGCCAGAACTGTCCTATAACCTGCAGGGATATAGAACGCCTCAACTAAGTGGATCCATTAGTTTATGCTAAAAAGACTAAGGAATCATCTAAAAAGTATGACCCTTTCTACCCACGATAGCTACATGGTTTATGAAGACATTGAGTTGTTATGAACTCGTCCCGACATCGGTGCTCAATATTACTCCCAAAATACCTAGCTCATATGTTTTAAAAACAAAAATTCTTTCTGTGGTTTGAGATAATACTCAGAAACTAGCTCAAAAGCTCTCTTGGAAATCAGTGTTTCCTCTCTTGTTTAAATGTGAAAACATTTATTCTTTGGGAATAATTAGTTCCCATATACTCTTTTTGAGGAAATGACCTTCATTTGTTACTCTTACATAACTCACAACTCAAGTCTTAAAATAAGTTTAAAACATTTGCGAAAGACTTCTTGAAAAGACTTTATGAATTTTCTAGACTTGGCTCTTAACTTTCCTTGAATTTGAATTTATGGATTCAAGGTTATGATTCATATTTATGGATGATTCCTAGGTGTTTAGAATTCATTTTGAGTAGTTAGAATCAATAGGAATTGTTGGTACACCTTAGAAGGACTTAAACGGGCTAAACGCTGAAAAACGAGTTGGGGCGGACGGACCTGGCACACTGCAGGCGCGCCACGCCAGTCCCCAAAGTTCAGAGACCACTTTTGGCTCACTGTTGGCGTTTCACCCCAGCCCTTTTGGAGTAATGGGGGCACACCGCGCCTGAATTCCCCCAGGCGAATCTGACGAAATTTTCCTTTTGTTTTCAGACCTTAATTCGATTAATTTTGATTCTTTTTCTCAATATCTCTTTAGATTCAGGTACCCAATGCATACACACAAGAATATAACTCAAAAAAACCTAATAATCAACATTAAACTCTCAAAAACTCCTCAATCTCAACCCAAATTCAAGAAGGAAAGAAATTCAAGAACACCCATTAAGAACATTCAAACTTCCAATCTTTTTAGGACGAATTCACACTGAAATAAACATGTTTGGCACGTGGGTGAACGAACCCAACGTTATGAAAGTTTCACATACCTCCTAGGATTGAATCCTTGGTGAAATCCACAACCAAAATCACAAGAACTTGATGAATCTTGAACATTTCTTCTCCTTTCTCCTCTTGAGTTCTTTCTCCAAAAATCCTAGTGTGAATTTCCAATTGTCTAAACTGAACCAATTCAGTCCTAGATATGTAGGTCCTTACAAGATCTTGAGTAGAATTGGTAAAGTGGCTTATGAGTTAGAGTTACCAGCAGAACTTTCAGGTGACACTTTCTTGTCAAATCTCATCACCCCCTTCATAGGTGACACTTTCAGGTAACTCAATCATCAATTTGTAAGTCTAAATCCCTTCCCCTTACATCTGCATAGGATTGCTATCGACTCTGGGTTGTCTTAAGTCTATATCTGATGAATTGAACTTTTTCCATAGCATCATGAACTGAATATGACCCTATTGAGGCTACTTCACCTACTTCAAACCAATCGACTGGAGATCTACACCTACTCCCATATACTGCCTCATAAGGGGCCATTTGAATGTTGGAATGGTAACAATTATTGTAGGCGAACTCTATAAGAGAAAGGTGATCATCACAACTACCCTTGAAATTGATCACACAAGCTCTCAACATGTCCTCTAAGGTCTGAATGGTACATTCTGCCTGACTATCCGTCTGTGGATGAAATTTTGTGCTAAGATTAACCTGAGTACCAAGACATTTCTGAAAAGACTTCCAAAAATGAGAGGTAAACTGAGAACCTCTATGTGATATGATAGACAAAGGAACTCTTTGCAACCTGACTATCTCATTAATGTAAAGCTTGGCATAGTCCTCCGCCGAATTTGTAGTCTTGACAGCCCAAAAGTGCACAGACTTAGTGACTTTGTCAACTATCACCCAAATGGATTCATGTTGTCTACGAGTATGAGGTAAACCTGTAATGAAGTCCATGTTGATTACTTCCCACATACATGTAGGAATGTTAAAATCTTGAGTCATACCTCCTGGTTTCTGATGTTGTAACTTCACCTGCTGACAATTTAGGCATTTAGCCACAAAATCTTCTATATCCCTTTTCATATCACTCCACGAAAAGACTTCCCGCAGATCACGGTACATCTTAGTGGTGCCTAGATGAATAGAATACCTGGAGTTATAGGCTTCTGCAAGAATCTACTGTCTCAACTCACCCACCTTAGGAACACATAAAAGACCCTAATAGCGAAACACACCATCTCCTTCTTCAGAGAAAACATTAACTCTCTGCTGATGAACTGTACCCTTCTATTGAAGCAATATAGGATCACTATCATGCTTTTCCATAACCTCTGCTAGCAATGAAGATTTTGATCCATTCTGAACTATTACACCACCATCTGATATGCTCATAAGGCGAACTCCCAAGAGAGCATGCCTGTGAACATCTTTTTCTAGTTCTTTCTTTCTTCCTCAACATGTGCTACACTACCCATAGATAGTCTACTAAGAACATCTGCTACTACATTGGCCTTACCAGGATGATAAAGCACATTCATATCATAGTCTTTGAGGAACTCAAGCCATCTTCTTTGGCGAAGATTCAACTCTTTCTGGGTGAACACATACTGAAGGCTCTTATGGTCTGTAAACACATCTACGTAACACCATACAAGTAATGTCTCCAAATCTTTAGTGCAAATACTACTGCTGCAAGCTCAAGGTCATGAGTCAGATACTTCTTCTCATGAACCTTAAGTTGTCTAGAAGTATAAGCTATAACCCTACCTCGCTGCATCAACACACAACCTAGGACGACTCTGGAGGCATCACAATAGATCACATAACCATTTGAACCCTATGGTAGAGTCAAAATAGGAGTTGTAGTCAACCTACTTTTCAGTTTTGCGAAGCTCTTCTCACACTCATCTAACCACTGAAACTTAACCTTTTTCTGAGTTAACTTAGTTAATGGAGAAGCTATGGATGAAAATCCTTCCATGAACCCTCTGTAATAACCCGCCAAACCCAAGAAATTTAATATCTATAGGTTAGGTAGGTATAGGCCATTGTTTCAAAACTTATGTTTTTTGAGAATCCACTCAGATCCCTTTGCTAGACACAATATTCCCAAGGAAAGCAACATATTACAACCAAAACTCACATTTGCTAAACTTAACGAATAAATGAGATCTTATAGAGTTTGCAAGAACACCCACATATGAGTCGCATGTTCTTCCTCATTCCTAGAGTAAATGAGGATGTCATTAATAAAGATGATAATGAACAAGTCCAAATACTTCTTGAACACTCTGTTAATCAAATCCATGAAAGCTGCAGGAGCATTGGTTAGTCCAAATGACATAACTACAAATTCATAATGACCATACCGAGTTCTGAAGGCTATTTTTGGGATGTCAATATCTCTGACTCTGAGCTGATGATAACCAGATCTGAGGTATATCTTTGAGAAATGACTAAAACCTTGAAGTTGGTCAAATAGGTCATCATTCCTGGGGATAGGTTACTTATTCTTGATTGTGACTTTGTTCAACTGCCGATAGTAATTGCACATTCTAAGAGAACCATCTTTTTTTTTTCACGAAAAACACTGACGCACCCCATGGCGAAATACTAGGTCTAATGAAGCCATTATCTTGAAAGTTTTTCAACTACTCTTTCAATTCCTTAAGCTCAACTGGAGTCATTCTATAAGGAGGAATAGAAATAGGCTAGGTATCTGGAAGGAGATCAATTCCAAATTCAATTTCCCTTTCGGGAGAAACTCCGAGAAGATCTTCTGGAAACACTTTCGGGAACTCATTAACTACTGGAACTGACTCCAGAGTTGGGGTTTTAGATCTTGAATTCTTAACTCAAACTGGATGACAGAGATAACCCTTAGAGATCATCTTTCTAGCCTTAAGGTAAGAAATGAATCGACCCATAGGCGCTAAGCTACTACCCTTCCATTTTAAGACTGGTTCACTTGGAAGCTGAAAACATATGATCCTAGTTTTACAATCGACTGAGGCATAACAGGAATGTAACCAATCCATTCCTAGAATGATATCAAAGTCTACTATTTCTAACTTTACATGATCTGCTGAGGTGAATTTCTAAGAGACTGTGACAGGGTAATTTATGTATACCCGTCTAGCTATAACTAGGTGACTGATTGGAGTAGAGACTGAGAAGGGTTCTGAAAGAGTTTCTAGACTAACATCAAAGTTGACTGCTATATAAGGAGTTACAAAGGAAAGAGTAGCCCCTGGATCTAATAAAGCATACACATCTAAGTTAAAGATTTGTAACGTACTAGTGACCACATCAGGAGAATCTTCCTGATCCTGTCGAGCCTGAAGACAATACAACCTATTTTGGCACTGACCACCACCTATACCAGATGAGTTACCCTGTGGAGTTGGGCGACCTGCTGGCGCTACTGAATTTGTAGACTGAGCCCTACCATTATTGCCTTCTTGACCCTGTTTGGAAGGAGGACAATCTCTCAACCTGTGACCAGACTGACTACACCTAAAACATCTTTCCTTTTTTGCAAGACACTTGCCCGGATGGTTCTTACCACAGTTTGGACAAGTTGGGTAGGTTCTGGTGCCTGAAACACTCCCCTGAGACTTAGAGCCTGATGCCCTACCTTTTTGATCCTGTCGCAACCTAGAAGATGGAACACTAGCTGATGAAGGTGCTGGAGCTAAAGATTTCTGCTGAAACTGCGAGCGATTTCCTCCCCCTAATTTCTCTTGAGATTACTCATAATTGCCTGTCCTAGACTTTTTGTTCTCCTTAGTCTGTTCCCTAAGTTTATCTCCCTTAACGTGCTGAGCATGAGTCAGGAGCCTAGAGATGTTCATATCTTCCAACAACATAGCATTTCTACACTTGTCCTTACCAAATCAAATACCCCAAATAGAAACTTACTCGTCTGAGCCCTATAATTGGCAACCATGTGATGAGCATATCCGGAGAGCTGGGTGAACTTAAGTCCGTACTCTTGGACTGACATGGAACCTTGTCTAAAATTCATGAACTCCTGAGCTTTTGCGTCTCTCAACTCTCTCGGAAAGAACATGTACAAAAAAGCTCCGAAAAAACACTCCCAAGTCACAGGAGCGGCTTCTGTACCTCTGTTTTCTTTTCATTGAGTAAACCAGATGTGAGCTACATCCTTGAGATGGTAGGATGCCAACTCTACCCTATCATTTCCAGTCACTTTTATCACTCCAAAGATCTTCTTGACCTCATCTATGAAGTTTTGGGGATCCTTACCAACTTTGACCCTAAAAACTCAGGCGGATATATCCTAACAAAATCACGAACTCTGGCTGCCACTGATCCACCACTAGTATTTGCAGAAATTGGAACCTGCTGGTCGTTCTGGTTGGCTACACTCTGAGCCAAAAGCCAGATGGCATTTCAAAACTCTGCATTCGAAACCTCATGATTTGGGGCAGGAAGAGTTGTGTTCACATTGCATGCATTAGCATTTCTGGGGTAAGCTCTATGAGGAGGCACTATCTGAAATGCATAATGTCAAGTTAGAAACAAGAAGTTAGATCATACCTTACGCACGATAAGAGTACCAAAGATAGTGAAGTTTTCCTAAAACACTTCGCAGCCTCCCTCTCAATAGATGTGGTGCACTTCACACCCATGAAAAGGACTCTACTTCGTGTGACTTTTCAGACATCCTAGGACTCTTAAACCTAGTGCTCTGATACCAAGGTTGTCATAGCCCGAAGCTACCCCAGGGTATAAACACGGGACCTAAGATCACGAGTGACCCTTAGCTAACCCTGTTTGCATATCATAAGCATACTTAAAGATTTTTTGAAACAAATATACTGTCTGAAAGCTTGAACATCATGTAAACTGAAATGATGGGGAACATCCAATACCATCTGAATATATAAAAACTAAGAGTTTAACAACATTTGAAAGGTCAAAATCAAACTAAAACTGAATCTAACTATGTTTGAAATAAAGCCTCTAACTGACTAGAGATGTTGGGACATGCCCCCAGCTAAATCTAGCAAAACTGAAACTAGAGAATGAAAGTAGAAAGATAATCATGTTAATCGTCCTCGAAGAATGAGGACTTACCACTGGTGCTGCCGAACTGGAGATCAGGAACTGATTTATGCGTGATCTGAATGCTGAGGACCTGAACCTATATCACGAGAAGATATAGCGTAGAGTATGCGTCAGTACTTGAAAGGTACTAAGCATGAAGGATAGAATAAAACTGAACAATGTACATATCCGAACAAAGCATACCAAGCAATGATATAAGATGATCATGATACTATACTGAAAAATACTGAATATGAACTAAACTATATCCAATGACCAAGTTTATAACATGCTGAATCTGAATATTGAAATGTATTTGATAACCTGGAAAATGCACCAGAATTTGACTGCGGGAGCTACTAATAACCGACATAAAACCACTTTAGCTAAATGCAGAGTCCAATGTATATGCCCCATCGAGAGGACCCAATATACCCTGCTAGAGGTATAGAGGCATGGCTGGCGTGATCACTAAACTGATGCCCACGGAGGGGACTTATAACCTACGGGAGCACATAGTTCTGGGACTATAAGGGTGACTGACCCTAGTCCAACTCGATATAAAGCCTACTCCCAACAGAATATGTGTTAATTATAACATAACTGAAGTAAACTGGATAGCTCAATAATTTGACATGCAAATCTGAAAATGCAACATTTATTTATGATAATGTAACATTCGCAAACTAAGGCATGTATATCTGTTTATCTATCCTAGCTAATGTAATTCATGAACTAAAAGAAATACATAAGTAGGGTTCTTAGTTTATGCAAGAATCTATGCAAAAACAAAACTAAGACATGATAATCTGATTAAGAACGTTACAATAACTAAATCATAGTAATTAGTTAAAATTTTAGAAACCTAGGTCTAGATAGTAAGGAGGGAATAAAAAATCTGACTGAATTCTAGGGACCTAATGGGTGAAATGAACCCACTAGTGAAATCCCACCTACTTGGTGACGAAATTCACGGAAAAAACTTTCGATTTTGTGGCTGGAACTTAAGAAAACCTTGCTACGGTTTCTTGAGGGATAGCTCAACTTATCTCTCCATTTTGCTCTAAGTTTCATATGATTTTGGTGAATGATTGATTAGGGTAAGTTCTAATTAAGTCACAAGGCTAAAACTGACCAAAACTACGTAGTTTAGGGCTTAAACTACGTAATTTAGGGTTCCGACGCATAGGGATAAGACCAAATGACCCCTGACTTAAAAGTCTGACACAGCTGACCACGGTCCCTCTAACGTACCATCAAAGGGACCACAGACCATCAAATTGGTTGTGGTCCTTGGTCTAGTAGTTGCTGGTTTATGGGACAAGCTTCCACGGGCGCCACACGGTCCATTGTCAGAACCACGACCCGTGAATGGTTCTATGGTCTGACGTCTGGGCTTGGTGGACTCTACGTGGCTCCAACGAGCGTCAGTACGGCCCATGAGGTGGTCCACGTCTGGTGAAGGGGTCTATAATCCACATTTGATTGAAGGGTGCTTAGTTCACGGGCAGGTCAACGGACTGTGGTCCCTTTCACGGTCTGTGAACCCTGCCGTGGTTCACTGGTTCTGGTATTTTTCTGCTGCATTTTCTATGTCTGGTTTTTGAGGTGTTACAACTTCGACTTGTAGACTTGAAAGATTTGAAGACTTCAACTTACGTACCCTAAGGATTTGAGGACTTCAACTTGCGTAGTTGAAGGATTTGAAGACTTCAAGTTTGTCACACCCCAACCCTAGGTGTGGCGGACAAGTACCATATGAACACATGATTTACAAGTTACCTATGATGAGAAAGTAAACTACTATGTTGATAGATTTACTAATGAGAACCTTCATATACAACACATGTCGACCAGCTGAATCGATACATGTGACAAGTGAAACTATGAATACAGATGATAGCTTTACAATGTCTACAAAGCCTCTACTGGAATCCGTGACTGTACCACTATGAAAATACGCATAGTAAAGACTCGGAAAAGCCTGGAATCAACTTGGAGCTCACCAACAACTGCTGAGTATCATGTGCTTCTATTGGGGAGATCTTCACTTAGATTCTTTAATCTTTGAGATTGTTATTTTGATGTTCATAACTCTTTTGAGATTGTTCTTTTGATGATCATGACTCTTTTGAGATTGTTGTTTTGTTGGTCATAATCATTGTTGAGGTTTGGAACTATAGACCAGTAGCAGAAGACATGAATATGGACTTACGATAATAACAATGACATGGGAAGCAAATGTCAAACCAACGTAATACTTAGGAACTTATATGACTCAGTAAGCATTTTGACATCTCAAATTGAAGCACATATCAAGTGAAGACATTTAACATTCAGCCAAGAGATTTGAACTCTATATGATAGCCAAATACTCACTAACTAATCTCAAATACAAGGTATACATGAACGTGGAATCAAGGGAGAACGTGGGCATATTCAACTTAAAGATGGAAACATATTCCAAGTAAGTACATATAAAATGTACAATAGAGCAAGTAGGGATCTTGTGAGGTAACATTATAGTCTAACACAATGGGAGTAATAACCAATAAAGGGAACATATGAACATGTGAAAAGATAACATATATGAGGGAAAAGACAATTGAAGCAAGTTGGCAAGATATGGGCAAATTGTATATCCAACATATAAACATATGTACCATATGTAATCTAGGTTACGTGCATGCTAATACTTGGTAGAGTAATCACATACATTTAGTAATAAACTCAAATTAGAGTACTCACTTTAATGCTCTAGGGAGTAGGAACTGCAACTATGGATCAGTCACTACCAAGGGCACTTAGAAAGCTTACTTTGTAATACAAGTGTTGGATTCATGCCAAAGAAATAGGAAATCAAATAGCCTTACATACCTTGCTATACAATTCAAAAATTATGACTTAAGATCCTTCTCTTCAGACCACTAATCTACAATAAAATAAGTTGTACGACTAGTATTAGTACCTAATGAATCAATTTGAGCTACTTGATCTCACCAAAATAGTAACCAAGCAGTAAGCATGTAGTTTATCTAGCCAATGTTTTCTTTCCTTCCCTTTCCCTTTATTCACATTTATATACTGTAAAACCTTCGTATCAAGTCCTCCCCAAAACACCCTGCAATATTTAAGTCCTTTAACGTCTCCATAACTTCCCCTCACATCCAGTCACATCCCTTATTATACATACATAAAACAATACTTAAACATAAAATGTAAGAGAAGCAATATGAATCATGGTTTCTGATCACTAGCACTCGAAGAGCTAATATTACTTTTGAAGTGCTCAAACAAGCTCATAACTGAATTTGAAGGTGATAACAGCAAGGTTAAAAGGAGATCACAAATAGAGAATTGAATATTAGAATGCGGAAGCACAAGAAAAGAAACAACAAAACTAACTAAAGATATGGGAGATTCGAAGGAAAGATCCACGAATTTCCAAGGATTAGATGTCTAAG
>JAJOOH010006084.1:0-14652 GCA_029582605.1 Solanum gracilifrons
TGTATCATTTAACTACAGTTATTAATCATAACAAAAAAGAGAGCTAAAAACGGTAAATCTTATGCTAAAATGTTGAAAATATTTACTTACCAATCAACCTAAATACGCTATTTTAATTTGGGAGTGTGTGGGTGGGATGAAAGATATTAATTTTCCTTAATTTGTTTATTTGATTTGGTTGAGTGATTTTTGAAGGAAAAAAAAAAGAAAAAAAAAAAAAGGAAAGTCATAAGTTGAGTGATTTTATTGATACAAAATAAAGTTTAATGACTTTACAATATAAATTCGCATAGTTGAGTGGCCTTTTAAGGTATTAACTCAAATAATTAACCAAATGTTTAATTAAAACAAAATCTTTTTAAGACGATTTTTGAATATTTATAAAATATACTAATTTACATACATAATTATGTAAAACATATATATTATCTAAAAATTATAAAAAGTGACAAAACTATTTGAAATAACTTGAAAAATATTTTGAATTTTATAAAGTCACTTATTTCAAATCGCTTGGAATTTTAAGAAGCTCAAAATCAATTCCTATCATGGATGGTCAAAATTGGGTGTCAACAAAGATAATTATATACTTGTGTGCCAAAAATGTTCACAATCAAATTTGGCAATAAGCCTTCTAATGTTATCAACAATTTTTTCTAAACAAATAATGCAATCAAAAGCATCATTAATCACTTAAAAAAAACATTATTAGCCATAGCCTTGAAAAAGAAAAAAAACACTTTGAGAAATATGATTAAAAAGAATGAGGTGAAGAAAGAGGCTGATTTTAATAGTATTTATAGGAAAAATTTAATTACTGATTAATTAACTTTCTAAGATTGTAATCTTGTAAAGGATTACATTACTATATGAATTATGGAAATGTTTAAATGGCAACATGGAATGTAAATAAATATATGATCTATATTATTTATTGTTTGTTGTTTATTTTTAAAAAAGGAAAACAAATTTGATTTACTTACTAAAATTGCACTTTTGTGTTAGATTCTCTTACTATAATAATAAATTGTTTTGGTGTTCAAATAGTAAGATAATACAAAAATAAAAAAAATAATATGTGCTCTTTATGACTAGTTTTCCCAGTGATTAAAAATTTAAATTGTGTGACAATATTTTTAAAACTCTAGAGAAAATTATCAAATATAGTGACATTGAAACTAGAATTTCCCAAAATGAGGTTCTTAATTATCACTATTTCTCCATTTTAATTTTCTTATTTTATTTTACAAAGAACACTTGCTAGAAAAAAAATCAAAGGAAATGTCTTCTTTTAAGATTTTAGTTACATTTTAAAAGGCACATCTTTATATTGAGAATTATTTTATTATAAAACTTTATTTTTCTTAAAGATGTTCTCTTGTTTGATATAAATATGTTATGAATAGTTGAAAATTGCAAGTTCTTTAGAAATTTCCACATTGAATAAAATTCATTTATTTATTAAATAGTGTTGTTTGTTTTCATCAATATACTTGGACCTTATTTGTTTGCCACTAATAGTGTCAAATATGAATGGTTGAAATCTCAATTCACTGAATATATTTATTTTATAAAGATCAAATTATTTAATATAATTTGATTTGATCAAGTCCGTTTGTCTTTGAATTTGAAATTTTAAAGAAAGTTTTTTTTGTGTGAAATTCGAATATTCAAATTTGGTGTGGTGGATACTCAAAGGTTATGACAACGAAAAGCTTTGACGTCATCAATGTTAAAGACATTTCAAAGCTTTTTTTAATTATGTCTTTTTGTAATTTGAAAATAAAATAAAATAACATTCATTTAAATATTAAAAATAAAACAATCTTAATCACTATAGTTTGAGTTGAGGAATAACAACTTAACCATTCAGATTCATATATTTTAATATTAATAAAAACAAATAAAGCATGGATATCAAGTTATGTAACTTTAATTCAAATATTATACTTATATTGAAAGACCAACTAAATAAGTATAAATAATAATGTTAGTTCAAGATTAATTTTGAAATTAGATCTATACTATGTTTAATTAACTGTATAAACTTATCTCAAGACATTTCAAGATGAACAAATTTATATTATCTTTGAAGTAAACTTATCCCGATAGCTAAACATAGAATAACTCTAATTTTAATTAACTATATAAACTTATCCTGAGACATTTCAAGATTCTATTACTATGAATTATGTTAATGTTCAAATGATACCATTGAATTTAAATACAAATTTGATATGATTAATTTTCTACTTTTAAAAAGGTAAAAACAAATAATTTAAAATTAATTGACATACTAAAATTGTACTTTTTGTGTTAGATTTTCTTACTATGATATTAATTTTCTATTTTTAAAAAGGTAAAGAAATAATTTTAAAGTTAATAGACATACTAAAATGTACCTTTTGTGTTAGATTTACTTACTATAATATTAATTTTCTATTTTTAAAAAAGGTAAAAAAATAATTTAAAATTAATAGACATACTAAAATTGGTACATTTTCTGTTAGATTTTCTTACTATGGTTATTGTTTGTGTTGATTTGGCAGGTCAACATTAGTCAACTGGGATAAAATAGGATATTTCAATATTAAGTTTGAAATTAGACTTATATTATTATATTTAATTGATAGTGTATTTTTATTTTAAAATATTTCAAAGTTAAGCTTGGTATATGATTGTTGGTAAATTTTTTACATGAGTGTGTTTGGTATGGAGGAAAATATTTTTGAATTTTCTATTTTTTTATATTTGATTTTCTAGGAAATAAATTTCTTGAAAATGAGAAAATTAATTAATTTTTAGGGATAAAGGTCTGAAAAATACGTTAACTTTGGTCGGATTTGCTGTTGTGATACTAAACTTTCATGAGGACCTATTACCTCCCTAGACTATTTAATACCGTATTTTAAATATATATATTTGCCCACGTGGACATAAAAAATAATGCAAAATTATAAATAGTAATGTGTTCACGTGTGCACATATATACCTTTAAAATACACTATTAAATAGTTCGGGACTTTAGGGGGTAAAAAATACGATATTAAATAGTCTAGAGAGGTAATAGGTCCTTATGAAAGTTTAGTATCGTAACAACAAATTCGACCAAAGTTGGGGTATTTTTCGGACCCTTATCCCTAATTTTTAATAATGAAAGTAGGGAAAATAAATTTTATAAGTAATATTCTATGTTTATTATATCCTCTCACCTACATGACGTACTCAACTCCTACACTTTAACCATACCATACCCTCGCACCCCCTATAGTTTTTATATAAATATTTTCAGAATGCGTTTTTCTTTTAGCAAATTTACCACTAGACAGGGTGTAAATGACATAATTAAAAAAACTTTCGGAATATGACATAACAAATTATTGGGGTTTCTATATTTTATACTTATGATCTTAAAATAATATTTTAAAACTTTATTATTAAACGTTAGAAAATAAGTAAGACATCAATTTATCGTAAAAATATCAAACTTTTAAGCCCCACATCATGCAAAGCGAAACCCGATATTTAAGTGGAGAAGGGTAGAGGGGTGGGCTACACCGAGTTTAGAAGGTTGTGATTGGTCCAAAAGGCGACAGGTCAAGACAGATTTATGGGTTATCAAAAAAAAAAAAAAAATCTCTTTACCAAACACACCTAATCAATTTTCACATTTTCCCGCCATTAACAAACTAGGGCTTAGCAAATTCAGCTTCAGTATCCAAACCCCCAAATTTTACCAGCAAAGCAAAAATTTAACATCAATGGCGAGCCAATCTGATAATTCTGTAGCATTTTCAGCAGCCGAGGTTTGTTTACTTCTTAATCTTCTCTGAAATTTACTTAAAAATGAATTTGTCATTTGATTTTATGCTGATGTATGGTTTTTAATTGTTGTTCATGCATCTAGATTCAACATATAAGCAGTTGGATGTATTTCTCCAACTTCAACTATATATGTAAAATTGGGGGTAGAGGGAGTGCAAATTGTGTGTGTGGGGAGGGGGGAGTTTAGGTAGCTAACCAGTTGAGCTATTAAGATTTTACGTAGATATGTGTGATAAGTATACACACTAATATTCATGCACTTGTTTAAAATCCTAGATCCGCATTTATTTCAAGTGAAAATTAAGTTGGAGATTTTCATTTGATTTTGGGTGTGTTCCGTAGGAAGAAAATGTTTTCCATGTAACGTGTTCTATTGGAAAATAAGTGAATTTTTTCTTACTTATTTCTGGTATTTGATAAGTAGGAGTATTAATCCAAATGCATTTTATGTGATCTATTCAAATATGATAAGGGTGGGGTGGAGGGTAGGAAGAGGCGAACCCAGGATTTGAAAACTACGGGTGCACCAATATTACCTTAGCTTAAATATGAGCTCTAAGATAAACTTAAAAAATAAAAACAATAAAATAGCATTGTAGCTAGATTTGAACCTAGGTCTCATAGGTGGTTCCTCTAGCTTGTAGCAGTAGCACAATGGCAAACCTATACTTTTCATGGGTGCACGGTTAATTATATCCTAATTTATGTTAGTTTCTCAAGATAGATATACACCTATACACATAATTTTTCCCGAAGTTAACGGGTGACGTGCACCTCACCCTATAGGGTGGGTCCGCCTCTGAGGGTAGGAGTGTGGGGGTGGAGGTTGGGGTGTGTTAGAGGGTGTGTAGGAGACAATTGGTGTGATATGTCTATGGAACTTGTTTTTCCTACTTCCATTAAAGAAGTCATTTTTCTCATTTTTAAGGAATTTGTTTCCTAGAGAATATTTTCCAAAATTTTTGACCAACCAAACATGTGAACACACCCTTTGTGCTGCTTTGTGTTCTTAATGATCTCAGATCAGTGATCTTTAACTTATTGTTTCTCAATTATGCAGTTGGAGTTTCTAGCGGAAGATGAAATGATTGAAATTGTGCCAAACATGAGAATGGAACCTCTCAATCTTATATCTGTATTATTCTACTCCTACAGTGACTAAATTCTTTCATATAATCTCGCTGGTATTTATGCTGATTTTTGTTGAAAATGTACCAATTGACAGGGAGATTTTGGACCTTTCCGTCCACAAATAGCGGCACAGGTGCCTCTCTGGCTAGCTGTGGCTTTGAAGAAAAGAGGGAAATGCACTATCAGACCACCTGAATGGATGTCCGTCGGTAAGCTTTTGATTGTTAGGAAAATTTGCTAATCTGTTCTTCCAAATGCAGTGCTTAGTTGATTTTAGTTTTGATTCAGATTTGTTTGTTGTGTTTTCTCTGTTATGGAGAAACAGTTAGTGATGCTATTTTACTAATTTGGAGTTAGTTGCTGGAGTTCATTAGAGTTGTTGCTAGCTCAATTTGTATGTCTGCATAAGGATTGTGTGAAATCTAGAGATCCCTTAAAATAAAGTGTTCAGTATTGAATGGAGACGGGCCAAAATAGAGCGGAATGATAAAGAGGATTTATGTAGCCATCCTCAACTAGTGGGGGATTGAGTCTACATACCTTCTTGTGGTTTGGATATTTAATTTATTTTTAGTTTGATAAGGAGATTGTAGTAATGCTATTATACTGGTACAAAGATTGTCATGGTCTAAGTCTTTAACATCTTGTTTTTCTTAGAAAGCAAGTTGCTGTATTAGCCTCAGTTAGAGGCATAAAATACTGACTTCTTGTTGGCGAAACTGTTTGGTACTTTGGTTTTCCCCATCATGCCGTTATATCAGCCATTTCAAATAACAGATTAATGTCCAATACCATTATAGCCCTTGGTTAAATCTTTCCTCAATTGCACCTCTAACTGAAAATATAAAATCTCATTCCTTTAGTAACTTTGTTGGATTACCGGATAATTGTCAAGAACATGCCTTCCTTTACAAAATGAATAATATTTATCCAAGACAGCAGGTCAAGTTCAACCTGTCAGCAAGACGCAAAGAGTCTTTATTTCATGTTTCAAAACCACATTCCAGCTTGTAACTTCCACAATCTCTCATAATTAGTGGACATTCCAGCTTTAAACTGATTGGTTGACAATAGAATGTGTTGTTTCACCAATTCCAAGAAAAAAAAATACTGCATCAATGAAATTTGACATAAGATATCCTATAAGTATTCTGGGAAATTTTCCGGTAAAGTAGCTGGCTCCTATAACCAAGAGTTTTGTGTCTTCTCTCATTTCTTGTTTGTCTAGACATAGCACACAAGTTACTTCAACCAAGATAAGCCCACTTTATGTTGTATTGGACAACCCGCTGGTTGATTAATTATTTTTTGTTAATCTGATATTACTAATTTCACTCACTCATCAAGCTTTGTCCAGAAATGTTAAGGTTGCCTGTTGCAGATCATTTCTATTCCAATAGAAATTTTATATTCACTGCTGTCATATAATCATGTAGATTGTACTTGTTAGGTTTCTTACTAATCTCTGCTTTGTCGACTAGAAAAGTTAACCCAAGTTCTGGAGGCTGAAAGAGACTCTGAAAAGTTCCAATTGTTACCATTTCATTATGTTGAAATCTCAAGGCTTCTTTTTGATCAGTAAGTAGTTCTTTTTTCAATTTTTTTTTATATCAAGATTTATCATGTTGGTCTACTGATGACAATATTCTATGATTTAGTGCCCGCGAGGATATTCCTGACATCTATATGGTGAGCTCAGTTATTTTCTCAGTTCTATTGGCTTTAAATATTTAGTAATTCAGCCAGAACTCTGATTCAAACATGCTCAATAGGTGAGGTCTCTTATTGAAGATATTAAGGATGTGCGGTTTCACAAAATTGGAACTGGCTTGGAGATAATTTCAAAGGAGGTCACATATGCGTTGAGGGTATGCTTATTCACTTATCAGAAAATGCTTTTCTCATTCTGATGCATGTGTCGTTTTGATGATCAATATCTTAGTCATGTAAGGAATCTGTCGGGGTGTGTTAGTAAGAAAAGGAGGCATATACTGATTTAGTTATATCGGTACTTATATCTTAAAATATGGAAGCACAATTACCATCCATTCTATTGGAGTTACTCAATACTGCAATTCAGCTGACGGTCCCGTGGATGATCGGGTGTATTAATTTACAAAATCAATTCCGTTTGATCTAATAGATGTAGTTTATCGTACAATTGAATAACTACTTAAGCCTGATTTGTGCATTATATAATTTCTCCCCTGCATATCTAGAGCTATCTAGAGCTATGTAGCATTGGAGGAAAGAGATTAGAGTAGGAATGAAGATATCGGGGACAAGGTGGGAGTGACCTCTGTTGTTTACTGTGCTTCACTTAACACATTATTTTTGGCTATTGTTACTGTTCCTTGTTTTGTGAATGCTGTATAATGCTTTCCTTATTATTTGCCATGTCCTCTTTACTTGTGTATATTTTTTTTCAAACTGTTTTGATGTGTTACTTGAGCCAAGGGTCTCTCAGAAACAACCTCTCGACCTCCACGATGTTGGGATAAGGTCTGCGAAGACTCTACCCTCCCCAAACCTCACCTATGGAATTACACCGGGTCTGTTGTTGTAAAATGCTAAGTTTTTGTCCTGTGATAGCTTTGTGCCAGATTGAGAATGGCCAAAGGAAATAGAAATCAGACTGATGATTTTAAAGTCGTTCCATGCTTAAGGTGTAGAAACAACTGTAGCATTTGCCATAGCTTCCTATAAGATAATGGAGTGAACCTTTTCGAGAGAGTGGAGAGGCAAATACATACTGTAATTCTTCCTTTTCTTTTCTGCGGCGGGGAGTGGGTTTAGGGGATTTTTCTTTAGTGAATTTGTGTTTTGCTATTTTGAGGAAGAAATATGGACTCTTGTAAGATCTAATATATTAACCTAAAACTTCTCAGCTTAAAAATCTCTCAGCAATGGAAGCAAATATAGTACGCCCATTTGTTACCAAAGCTTTGCAGACATTTCATAAGCTAAATACTACGGAAGCAATACCAGAATCAGGCAGCATTCCAAACAGACAGCGCCAAGCTGTGAATCAGCGCGACAAGGTAAGTTCTTAAAACTTTTTCTTCCTTTCTCTAATAAGCATGATATTTCTCTGTACCTTTTCTCATGATTGAGAATTGGATAACTAGTACCTCTTAACTATGTTATTTCCCTTATCTGACCATTCACACTTGTAATATGAAATTATTGAGTTTTATCATTTTGCTAGCAACAACATTTGTTGCATTATTTCGTTGTCATTACTGTCCTTTCCTCTGTGTGTTATGTACCGCACTTCATTTCACATTATTCTGTGTTGTTACTGCTCTACCTTTTTTCATACTGTTTGAAAATGTGTTAGTTTAAGCTGAGGGTCTATCAGAAACAACCTCCTTTATCTCTACGAGATAAGGGGTAAGGTTTGCATATACTCTACCTTCCTCAGACCCTACTTGTGGGATTACGTTGAGTATGTTATTGTTGCTAGTTACAACATTTCCTTTACTAGCTATTCAGTTTTTAACGTTATCTCCTTTTTTTCTTACATCCAGCGCGTACTGAAAGGTCGATGAAACTATTCTCTCTTTACATTGCCTCATGTTGTGACCCTCCAAATAGACATGAATAGAGCATCCATCCTACTAGCAAGGAAAGAACTATTATTATCATGCAAGTTCATTTTCTGTATGTATCATATATATTGCCACTTCTTTTTTATCAGCAATGGAATGGCTTATACTCTCATTCAGTAAATTTTGTGGTTATCTTTTTTATCAGAGATTTCGGGTTTGAGCTCTTGTAGTGCGAATCTGGATTTAGTCTGATCCTAATATGGATATCGAACATCGGGGTCGAAAAAGAAAACACTCTACTCCATTTGTCACATTTTTCATTAGTTTTGCGCAACTTATGCCAAACTAATTTTTTATATGCCTCACACCATAACTAAACAAGAAGTTTTCTCTCTTCCATACATTTATTTCAATATCGTAAATTAAGCAAAACCATATAATATACATGATCCTCAATTTATTCAAAATCCTATAAATAACCCTCCTTTTTCATTCTTCATTTCTCATTAACCACAAAAAAAAATTAAAAAAATGGAGGTGTCTTATAAGAAAATAACATCTCCATTATTTACTTTCTTGTTTATTTCATCTATCTTTATTCAATGTCTTCCTTATGTTTCTTCTTTAGGTGTTAACTATGGCACCCTTGGCAACAACCTACCTCCACCGTCCCAAGTCGCTCAATTCCTCAAAGACAAAACCATAATCGATAAAATCAAAATCTTCGATGTGAATCCAGACATCCTAAAGGCCTTTGCCAATACAAACATCTCAGTTACTGTCACCGTCCCCAATGGTGAAATCCCTAAATTGCTAGACATTGGTTATGCAAAAAGCTACGTTGAAGCAAACATCAAACCATTTTATCCACAAACAAAAATTGATGTGATTGCTGTTGGAAATGAAATCCTTCATTGGGAAACACCAGAAGTACAAAACAAATTAGTTGGTGCAATGAGAACACTTTATCAAGCACTAACACAATCTGGTATCAACACAATTAAAGTGTCAACACCACATTCTTTAGGAATTTTACTAAGTTCAAATCCACCAAGTCTAGCTAAATTTAGATCAGGTTGGGATGTAACTATCCTAGCACCAATGTTACAATTTTTACGCGAAACGAAAGGTCCTTTCATGGTTAACCCTTACCCATACTTTGGTTACAACCCTGAACAAGTTGATTTCCTATTGTTCAAACAAAACAAAGGCGTTTTCGACAAGTTTAGTAGAAGGACATACTCAAACATGTTTGATGTGTTGTTGGATGCTGTTTTTATGTCAATGAAAAGACTTGGTTATGATGATGTTGATATTGTTGCTGCTGAAACAGGATGGCCATCATTTGGTGAAAGTTTTGAACCACAATGTACTGTGGATAATGCAGCATCATATAATGGTGGATTGGTTAGAAAAATTGTTAGTGGAATAGGGTCACCATTGATGCCACATAGAAAAATTGAGACATATTTGTTTGGTTTGTTTAATGAAAATACTAAACCAGGTTCTAATGCTGAGAGGAATTTTGGATTGTTTAGACCTGATTTTACTCCAGTTTATAATATTGGAATCATGAAAGGACAACAATTGTTGCCAATCCCACAACCATCAAAGGTAATCTCTTTTTTGATACGATAGCAAGGTCATTCTGTCACTTACAATATCTCGGTGAATATGTTTGCTTGTTTTTCTACCTCATACCACATTAGAGGGATCCGTCATGTTTTAATGACTTGAACTCTAGACCTCTTGGTTGAAGTGAGGATTTAGCACCACTTGGTTGATCGTACATGTATTATTTTATTGAGATAATTACGGATTGAACGATTCGACCATCTAATTTACAAAATAAGTTTAAAGTGGAGGTGTATATTTTATACTAAATATACATATACTATGCATTAGTATACACAATATATACATTGATTTAGTATATATTGTGTATATTTTTGCCTTGTTGGTAAACTAGTTGGCCGAACAATATATATTATCAACTTTTTATTTTTTGATGTTGTAAGTGCATAAAACTTAAACTTAATTTGTTAACAAGTTTTGCAATTTTGATGTATACAGCCTCTTCCACAACCACAACCACAACCAAGAGGCCCAATTCCTGTGGCAAAGCCAGGCCCAATAGTCCCAGCCAAACCAGCCCCAAGACTTCCAGCCCAACCAGGCCCAAGACTTCCAGCCCAGCCAGGCCCAAAGCCTGTAGGCCCAATGGGGAAGAAATTTTGCATGCCCAAACCACAGGCTACAGATGCACAATTGCAGGCCAGTTTAGATTGGGCCTGCACTAATCAAGGTGTGGATTGTGGCCCAGTTCAAGCTGGAGGCCCATGTTTTAACCCAAATACTGTTAGGTCTCATGCAGCATATGTTATGAATTCTTACTACCAAATCAAGGGTAAAAATGACTTTAACTGTGATTTTTCGGGTTCCGCTGCCATCGTCTTCGCTGATCCAAGTAAGTATTCAACATTTTTCGATCAGTGTATAGAATTTTTTATACTATTAGATCACTTTAAGAACGACATATGTTTACTTAGAGTTTAAATTCATACATACAAACAATGTAGATCATCAGAACAATAAAATATTAAAGCACATGTTAATTTGCATAGTAATCTAAATATTAGGCAAACAACTGCAATAACAGGTTAAATCATATTGATAGTGTAGAAGTTCTTGAAACTGTAAATTTATATAAGTTAATGATCGCTGACTGACTGTATAAAATGTTTAACTATCTATCGTACCAAGTGACCTGTCTTATTTTCTAAATTACTAATTCACTTTTTGTTGGCTATTTACCTACATTTATCATTGAGGTCATCTTAAATCATAAAGATTCTTTTTGCACTACCACTTTATAAGAGTTAAACTCAAAAAATAACTAACTACATGTAATGGTTTAAAATATATACGATTAATAATTAATCTGAAAAAATAAGGTAAGTAACTTACTATAACATATTACGATACAATGGAAGCATAACGTTAATTAATTAATTATATATATATATATATATATATATATATATATGTTAAAATGAACATTTATTTTCTTATAATATTTGGATTTTTTTAAATTGAAAATCTAATGATGTCTTTTTTGTATTTGTTTGTGATTTTTGTAGGTTATGGTACATGCAAGTACCTTTCTTAAATTTTATGGACCAAAAAAAGGAAGATTTTGAAGCTACTCCAACATTTAAAGGATTAGTTTTGACATATTGAAATTTTGTTTTTAAAAAAATTGTTCTTTGATGTTTCACAAACTAATCTAATTGTGTTGATGTGTAGTATCTATTTATTGCAAATAAAACAACAAAAAAAATGTTGCCTACTTCATTTGCCATGATTTAGTATTATCTCTCTCTCTCTATATATATATATTCTAGCTTCTTTCTTTTATAATTTGATAAATTAGTTTATTACATTCTACTAAAATTAAATAATACTATAATTACTATTTGAGGAATTAAATATTTTTGTTCTTTAAGTGCGATTTATTTAATATTGAAATAAGGAAGTACGATAAATATTAAGTTATCTAGCTCATAAAAGGCATGAAAATGCTATTGACAGATTAAATAATCTATATTATAATTAAGATTCAAATTCAAAACTGAATCACATGAAGCCTATAATAAAGATTGTTTATGTATTATTGACTTATTATAAGTGAATTACCTAACAATTGAAAAATAATTAAAATGAGAAAAAATAAGCAAGTTTAATTTCTTTTCTAATTCCTCTTACCTTGGATAATTGGAACTTAAAACTTATTAACTGAGCATTTCTCAATTTATTTATTATTTTTTTAAAAAAAAAATTGGCTCCCATAAATCTCCATGTGTTTTTTGGTTTTCCACGAGACCTCGACTAATTCAAATTAGCGCATCACATTGCCTATTTATGAAGGTGACGCTCCAAACAAGATATTTTTTATTCTATACTCAACACTCGAATTCAAATATTTTGATTCAGGGTGAAGGGATTCCAACCATCAACTCTGTACGTGTTTTATAAGCTTTATAAAAAAGTAAAAAATTTATGTTTCTTAATAGTCTTAATTAAACGAAAGAAATAAATACCATTGGTATTATATGTTAATTAGAAATTTCCTTATTAGAAATTTCAAAGCTTTAGAAAAGTAAAGTCAATTCTTTTTGAAAATACAAAAATTAGGGAAAAGTATGGTGGATGAAGTTAAAAAATATTGAATAAATAAATAATAATATATTCGGTTTTATAAGTATAAATTTTAAGAAAAAGGTGTTTAAGAACATGCAATACACAAACCTCTACATTTTTTACTTTTTATTTTCAGAAACATATTATTTTCATTCCAAATAACTATAAGAGGTAAATGAATCAACCTATGAGAATATTCACATGTTTTTCGTATATTAATTAAATCCCAATATCATTTTAGCTAGTTATTAATTAAAATATTTATTATCAAAATTTAACTGAAACTAATTTATAAGTGACATGATTATGAGAGTTATTTTTCTACTCCTACAATTAATCTAAAACCGTATTTTACGCAAAACCATGCATATATACATACAATTCATTATTTATTCACCTCTATAAATTATCCTCGTTTCGTTTTCTTTTTTGATTCTTTCTTTACTAGTAAACATCGGGAAAAAAAAACGAATGGAGATGTTTACGAAAACATCTCCATTCTTTTCTTTCTTGATCATTTCATTCATTTTTTTCAATATTTTTCTATTGTTTCTTCCATAGGTGTTAACTATGGCACCCTTGGAAACAACCTACCTTCACCGTCCCAGGTCGCTCAATTCATCAAAAACAAAACCATAATCGATAAAATCAAAATTTTCGATATGAATCTAAATATCATATGTGCTTTTGCCAATACAAACATCTCAGTTATTGTTACAGTTCCGAACGGTGAAATTCCCAAAATGTTGGACATAGGTTATGCTAAAAGTTATGTGGAGGCAAATATTAAACCTTTTTTCCCACAAACCAAAATTGATATTGTTGCTATTGGAAATGAAGTTATTCTTTTAGAAAAAGAAGAAATATACATGAAATTAGTTCTAGCTATGAAAACATTTTATCAAGCATTAATTCAATGTGGAATTAATACAATTAAAGTATCAACACCAAATGCTTTAGGAATTCTTTCAAAATCAAAAATTCCAAGTATGGTAAAATTTAGACATGGTTGGGATCATAGTATTTTAGTACCAATGTTACAATTTTTACGTGAAACAAATGGACCTTTTATGGTAAATCCATATCCATATTTTGATTACAACCCAAAACAAATCGATTTTATTTTATTTAGACAGAATAAAGGCGTTTTCGATAAATTTACTAAGAAATTATACACAAATATGTTTGATATGATATTAGATGCTGTTTATATTTCAATGAAAAAATTTGGTTATGAAGATGTGGAAATTATGGTTTCTGAAACAGGATGGTCTTCTTTAGGAGAAAATTATGAAAAAAAATGTAGTGTAGAAAATGCAATTTCTTATAATAGAGGATTAATTAGGAAATATTTTTCTAGTGAGGGGACACCATTAATGCCAAATAGGAAAATTGAGATATATATTTTTAGTTTGTTTAATGAAAATATTAAAAAAGGTAATGCTTCTGAAAGGAATTTTGGATTATTTAGGCCTGATTTTACTCAAGTTTATGATATTGGAATTATGAAAGGAGAGACATTGTCATTGCCATTGCCAATGCCCATGCCACCAAAGGTAAGTTTCATATATTCTTGATATATACATATGCTTTTTCATCACTTGGGTTGCATTCGATACGAAGAAAAATATTTTTTCACAGTAAAAATAACTAAGTTGCTTATTAGGGTGTGATAGTTGCTCTTGAGTGTCCCCCGTCCCTTACTTGTGGTGAGGGACCGAATCTCATTCCCCCTTCCCCTTCCCCCTTCCCTTACCTATTTTCTTGTGTTTAATATATAAATAGAATGAATTTATGAGAGGTAGGGTGGGTGGGTGGTTGGGATAGAGGATACGAGGTGGGGGGGTGGGGGGTGGAGGGTACGATGGGAATGACACAATTAGTGTAAAATATCACTTTTGAAACTTATTTTTCCTTGTTCCTACTAGTGAAGTCATTTTCCTAG
>JAJOOH010006085.1:0-70333 GCA_029582605.1 Solanum gracilifrons
ACGGACCGTCGATTGGGTCCGTAGGTCGAGTCTGCCCGACAGGGCTTCACTAAAACGAGCATAACTTTTTACTCGGAGGTCAGAATTTAGCAAACTTGGTGGCGTTGGAAAGATAATTCAATTATCTATCTAACCATAGGTAATGGGACACATAATTCCATTTTTGATAGAATTTATGACCATCTGAAGTTGACCCATCAATAATTTTCAGCTAACTGGCTGCTGAGCCTCATCTATGGTCAGACCTACGGACCGTGGATCGAATGACGGTCCGTGCTGGTCGACCGTAGTTTGTTTCATAGGCTGGGTAAGGGAAATCTCGATCCACGGACACAGACCACAGACCATGGTTTGATCTACGGACCGTGGGTCTGTCCGTGAGTCGGGACTTAGCCAATTTTCTGAGATGGGTCTGGGAGGGGTTTCAGTGTTGAACAACGGACCACCAGCACGGGCCATGGTCTGACCTACGGTCCGTGGATGGCAACCGTGGGTTGCAACTGAAACTTCTCAAAATCTGCATTTTTGGTCTGTTTCGAATACGGGGTGTTACATTTTCGCTTCATTTCTCTCCATTAGCTCAAATTTTCTTAGGGATTCTTCAAATTGTCACTCTCAAATCTGTTAAATCATTTCTCATTTCACAAAATGTGAACTCTATTTAGGTAAGTGCTCAAATTTCTTTCAAATGGTATTTTTTCCCACTAATCTTACTTCTATTTCTTAATCCATTCATAAATATGTAGCAGATTAAAGTGTATTGAAGTTTTAAGGCAAAAGGTTCTCGAAAATCTATAGAAATCAAAAGTTGCTTGAAGGTTTTAAGAAGAAAGGTTCGAAGTTTGATAATCACTGCAAGATTTTGATGTTTTCGAAGTTTTGAAGTTGTTCAAAGGCTTGTAAGGTGCCACTCATGCTAACTCTCTATTTATTTTTCATATTTTGTCGATTCTTAATCTTCACTATTGTTTTTGAACTGTCTCTTTCTTTGGGTTCATTGAAGATTTTTTTTTTTTGAAATTCTAGATCAGTAGATGTTGTTAAGTAACTGCATGTTCATATTGATGTCGAAAAATGTACAAAAATTGTTGTTTTAAAAGAAAATTGTAGTTCTAAGTGTGTTGTTATTATTTCAATAGAACTCGATTTCTGTATATATATGTTAATTTGTTTGAAACCTTCTAAAAAGTTTCAAGAGTTTGTAATCTTTTCCCAGACATAAAAGCTTGTTGGTGATTTGGTTTACTGAAGCTCTTGAAGTGTTATTATTTCAGCTGAACTATAATATTTTCCTTAATTGGATTTCTTGTTGGTTAATAAATGGCTCTACCATAAAGAAAACCATCGTACATCCTCGTGTTTGGAAAACTCAGTATGATGAGCTCTTGATCTACTGTATTAGATTAACTAAAGTGAAATATAGATACAAATGACATAAGAGTATGAGTCAATGGCCGGCTAAATCTGCTTGTATGTAACTTTAGTAAATGCCCTTGAAATGAAGTTCTAATGGTTTTGTTAGTTCTGGAATGTTGAGTTTTGTCTAGAATTACCTTTGTTTGGGTCTCAAGGCTTTCAAATTAATTTCAAGATATCTTCTTACTTATAGTTAAAATGGAGCCTTGGGTGTGAGACCTATTTTTGTCGAGACGACCTCCCCTAAAAGTTTTGTAAGTTACATTAAGTCCAGAATTTTGTTTCTAATTGGGTAACATATTTGGTTTACGTTGGTGGGACCCCGAATTATTTCCAAAGGTCCGATTGAAACTTGGGATTTGAATCACAGGAGCTGGTGCAACACCTGCTGGTGCAGCTGTTCTTGCCGAACCAAGGCTCGATCCGACAAAGAAGCGGTTGAACATGCGAAGGTGACTTGGTCACCAAGCCTCGACCCTGTGAAGTCGTGGTCGCAACTACAACCTCGCCTATGGATCCAAAGTCTGTAATACTAGATTGTATATGTGTAAAACAAATTGCTAGGGCCAAGGGGCTTCTCTGTTTCAGAATTGAGGGGAATCTATCTTCTCTTACATGAGAGTATTAGGAATTTTTTTGTTATTAATGTGAGTGTTCATTTGTTGTACATTTGGTGTATGGCTTCTAAAATTCATTGTAAATCTATATTACAGCTTACTTAAAATATCATGCAGACGTTTGGACAATATTTTGTTGAAATTTAAGAGTAGTTTGCAGTGAACATGTTAATTATGATATAGCTGTAGTAAAAAAGAAGCATTATGAGTGTGTCTGATTTTCCTGAAATTCGTCAAACAAAATGTTGATGTTGACGCTATTCAAATTCAAAACTCTAAAATCATGGGTGAATTCAGAACCTATTCCTAGACTAGCATGTGATGATGAAAGCATAACATGTTCCTTGCAACAAATGGAAATATTTTTTTGCATATGATATTTGTTTGCATTCACCGAACATATAGATTCATGACACATAACTGTACTCTTTGCTAAATTAAACCTACCCTTTTGCAATCTTAAGTTACCAGATAAACAGATCCATAAGATTGAACATCAAGAGTACTATTCGTAACCTTTTTATCCTCGCATTGGTGACCATGAATTCTTAGTAGTGTTATTTATTGCTCCAAGTGAAAAAACATCCATGTGCCTTTAGAAGAGTGAGTTGTAACTGGTTTAGCATTTCCTTGAACCTGCACCTCAACAACTGTTACAGGTTGACCAATCCTTCATTGACATACATGACATTTTTAAAGTCTCTACTAAGAATTCATGGTACTTGAATAGAAGAACCTATAGTCTATAAAGTTTGCTACGAGCTCTCTTTGACTTTGCTCATTCTTTGCATACACACTAGTGCCAATAGCTGAGAAGTTATTACCTCGCCTACAGAGTCAGTCAACACATTTATCCTCGCATTGGTGACCCATTTTCTAATTTGCCATAGTGACAATAACAACAATCAAGTCACTAGTGTGTTCTTCTTTATTTCATTTTTTTATTGTGGAAGTTGGAGAGAGATTTCGTTGGCGATTTCTTGTGGAATTCTGTACATTTAGTGGAGAGTAGCTTGGGGACATCGTAAATGATGTTTTTCACTCTCCTAAATCCACTAGACCTCGTTTAGATTCAAATTCTTGATATTTATGTTGTATTGTTACTTTTAACTACTTACTTTCTTTTAATATCCTCACAACTTATGTTCCTTTTTTGTTTTGCTAGATTTTTCAGGTTATTTTCCGATCAATCTTGGCCTGATTGTGGTCCACATCTTTCTAGCAAACTTTGATATTTGTGTGTTCTTTGATTTTCAACATTAGGTACGCCATAGCAAGATCACTACTCATTTAATTTTCAATTCTAGTCATAGCCTCATTATTGATATTTTTTACTTTATTTATCCAGATTTCTCTGCCACATATGATCTCACAATTTTCTTTTCTAGTTGTTTTTTCTTTTACGCTAAATTATGAAATATCAACATTACTGGAAATATAATTCTTGTACGCAATTCATGATTTTTTGTAGATATATTTCACTAAAAATAATCTTTTTTTTAAACATAAATTGGTACTTTGAATTGTTGTTTATTCTTTTGGATCTTCATTTTTGTGCAGTAAGAGTCAAACAGATTCCCAGATGGGTCCTCAATTGAATTAATTAATTAATTGTTTTTTTTCTTAAAAGTAGAATGGATAAAAGTTGGTTAAATATTAGGAATAAAGTTGATCAAAGGTATAGAGATGTAGTGGAAGGTTTTCTTAATTGGGCATTTAGTCAACCCGGGGTGAACACTATGATTCGATGTCCTTGTAAAGGGTGTATGAATACAGTGTTCATGCTAAAAAATGATGTAAGAGGAGACTTATTAAAAAAGGGCTTCTAGGATTCTTATAAAGTGTGGGACTTGCATGGAGAAGTGTTAGCTAGAGTTGAAAATTCTAATGTCACACATAGAGATGAAGTAGAGGATGATAACAATGAAGATGATGACATTACTGGAATGATTCACGATGCTTGTGGATATACAAATGTGGAGAATAATACGAATTCTTCAGAGGGTAATGAAGAACCAAATATCCATGCAACAAAGTTCTACAAACTGTTAAAAGATGCTCAGACAGAACTTTATCCTAGTTGTACAAAAGTCTCAAAGTTGTCTTTTATTGTTAAATTACTTCACTTGAAGTGTCTTAATCATTGGAGCAACAAATAGATGGATGAGTTATTAATCTTCTTTAAAGAAGTTCTTCCCGATGGGTCATTTGTTCCTACCTCTTTCTATGAAGCAAGAAAGTTTTCGTGACCTAGGCTTGGGGTATACCAAAATAGATGCATGTCAGAATGATTGTTTTTTATATTGGCGCGATTATGCCAATGCCCAATCATGTCCCAAGTGTGGTCAGTCTAGATGGAAGTCACAGGAACAAAAAGGCAAGAAAGTAGCTCATAAGGTATTGTGACATTTTCCTATCAAATTAAGGCTTCAAAGACTATACATGGCAAAAGAGACATCAAAGAAAATGAGGTGGCACAAGGAATAAAATATTGATGATGGTGTCATGCGACATCCGTCTGACTCAATAGAATGGAAATCTTTCAATGAGCGTCATCCTACTTTTTCAGATGAATTAAGAAATGTCCGATTAGGTTTAGCAAGCGACGGATTCCAACCTTATGGAAATATGAGTACCAATCATAGCATTTGTCCTATCATTCTAGTTACATATAATTTTCCACCATGGGATTGCATGAAGAGTTCATATTTCATGATGACACTTCTTATTTCAGGCCCTAAGTTTCCTGGCAATGATATTGATGTATACTTACAACCAATGATTGAAGAGTTGAAAGAATTATGGGATGGGGTGGAGACTTATGATGCACACTCAAAATCTAATTTTCTTATGCGTGTGGCTCTCATGTGGACGATTAATGACTTTTCTACATATGGAGACCTTCTGGATGGTCAACCAAAGGAAAGCTTGCATGCCCTTGTTGCCATAAAGACACACAATCGATTTCCTTACGTAACGAGTTGTGTTATATGGGTCATCGTCGCTTCCTTCCTACAAATCATCCAAGGTGTAGAAATAGGGTGATATTTGATGGGAAAGTGGAAATGGTTGTCGCACCTAGCCCTTTAATAGGTGATGAAGCACTTATACAGTTACAAAATTTGGGCAATGTGAGTTTTGGTAAAGGACAAAAGAGAAAGCGTAATTTTTCTGCCAATGCTTATAACTGGAGAAAGAAAAGTATCTATTTTCATTTGCCTTACTGGAAGAGTCTTAGGTTAAGACATAACCTAGATATGATGCACATAAAAAGAAATGTGTCTGACAACATTTTATCAACAGTGATGAGTATTGTTGGAAAGACAAAAGACACATTGAAAAGTAGATATGATTTAGTGGACCTTGGTATTAGGCAAGGGTTGCATCCAATTGAGGATGGAGATAAAATTTTGTTACCGGTAGCATGCTATGCATTGTCCCCTGATGAGAAGTTCAAGCTATGTGATTTCTTAGCTAATTTGAAGGTTCCAGATGCCTTTTCATCAAATATTTCAAGGTGTGTTAATGTACTTGAGAAAAAGATACATGGATTGAAGTCTCATGATCATCATGTATTATTGCAAGACATTTTACCAGTTGCTATACGTGGTTTACTGCCTAAGGAAGTGTGTGAACCAATTATAGCCTTAGGCAAAATTTTCAAGAATCTATACTCTAAGTGCTTGACAATTGAAGATCTTGATATCCTTGAGGCTGAAATTCCAATCATATTGTGTAAACTTCAAATGGTTTTTCCTCCGGCATTTTTTGATGTCATGATTCATTTGCCGATACACTTGGCCAGAGAGGCAAAACTTGGTGGACCAGTTCAATATCGGGATATGTCCTCTATTGAGAGGTAACATATCATTCTGTAATTTCGATGACAACATGTTTTAAATGTCATATTTTATAAATTGGAAATTTATTTATAGTTATTTGCGAACACTTAAATCATATATTCGCAATCCTGGTCATCCAGAAGGTGCAATTGCTGAAGGTCATGACGCAAATGAAGGCATTACATTTTTCTCACACTATTTTAAGAGTATCTCAACTAAGTTTAATAAACCAGCAAGAAATGATGATGGATTTGAATCAAACGGTGAGATGTCTATCTTTAAAACAAAGTGGGCAAACAAAGGGGTCTTCTGATGGAAAGAAACTACCTCATGATGAATTCAACCTAGCAGTTTTGTATATTCTTCAAAATTGTGAAGAGGTTTCACCTTTCATAGAGTAAGTTTCTTCTTAATTCAGTTTTAATTTCACATCAAGATATTTTAATTAACCTTAAGTAACACAAAATGTAGGGAATACATGAGAGAGATTGAAATACAAGGTTCAACGATACCTCATGGAATGCTGAATAATGATTTTATTGATTGGTTTCGTGCACGTGTAAGAATTTATGAACAACACTTAATTAACTATTCTGTTGACATCTAAGTATGAACAAGTCTTATTTTTTTGTAGATATTTGTACTAGCTTCACAAGGACGCACAATTGATGAGCTCATAAGCTTAGTTGTAGGTCAAGAACCATTGGTGCATCGATATTCAATATTTATGGTGAATGGATTTAGGTTCCAAACAAAAGAACTTGTGAGAAAAATACAGAACAATGGAGTTCTTGTGAGAGGAGATGATTCAGACTCTAATAAGGAGTATTATGGTGTATTAGAGGACATTTACGAGTTACGCTACGTTGGAAATAGAAAAGTTCATCTATTCAAGTGTCACAGGTGGGATGTGGCTCGCCTAGGAAGAGGATATAAGATTCATAAATATGGTTTTACAAGTGTGAATACTCATTGTGCCTTAAATACAAATGAGCCATTTGTGTTGGCATCTCAGTCTGAACAAGTCTTCTATTTGATAGACCTGGCTGACAAAGATTGGCTCGTTGTTGTAAAGACAAATCCTCGAAATCTTTTTAATATGCCTGAAGTTGAAGAAGCAGTAATGAATGAAGAAGCTTATCAACAAGAGGAAGTGGAATGTAATATTTTGTGTCCCAATGACCATGAACCTGATATTCATGTGTCTTTATACAAGGATGATGTTGAACCACAAACTGTTTTGCGTACCAATGATCAAGAAAGTGAGGAAGATAATTTCATTAATGACAATCATACAGATGTATCTGGGAGTGAAGAAACCGAAGAAGAGTTACTAGATGATGATGATGGAGAAGACAGTGATGAATACTTTTGATGATTGAGAAACAAAGACTACTTAAATAGATGTTTAACTCTTGTTTTGATAAGTTCTGTATATTTTGTTCTTATTGGGCTGACATGAAATTAATTCATGACACTTGTAGCTTTAACTGTGTAAATAGAATAAGTGTTTTAAGTAGAATCAATGATTTACATTTCCATCAATGAAACAATAGTACTTGATAGTAAAGTGTCCCACATTTTTTACTTATTTAATATAATACTCTGCTTTATGAATCGATATTTTCCTTGGCAGGTAGATATAATAAGCTTTAATTTCTGATTCTGATACTTCTCTTTTTATATCTAATGTTCCAGGAAATGAAAGGAACTAGTCGAGGACATGGACGAGGTAAAGGTAATAGTGGAAGAGATGGTGCAGGAGGTGGACGTGGAAATTTTCGAGAACATGAATGTTTTGGTACTATATCTCAGCCACCAATACAACAAATAAGAGTTGCTGAAGTATCATTGGAGATAGGACAGACACCTAACCCCATGTCAAGGACGTCTACAAGCGGAACAAATATCAAGTGATCCTCTCCAAAGAACATCTTCATGGATACAATCATCAAGAAATATAGAAGAAAGTATTCGTCCCTCCCTAGAGGTTGAAATTGTTGTAGGTTAGTTCACGTACCTCCCTAGTAGATAGACTCAATTGCTTAGTATCAAGCAACTTCAGCACATGATGAGTGCAGTTGGTTCAAAATAGTTGACTGCATGATGTTGATTTTGGTTCTCCTGCGATACTTATTCTTTTTGCAAGTATATTAGGTGCAGTAATACAAGTGTATATCAATTTTGACCTGGAATGTAGAGCTAGTTAATGCTTCATTCTTGTTTACGAGTGTAACCATGTTACAACGTGAATCACTAGCAGAAAACAGAGTTTGATAAATGTTCTTATCTATATAACGATTGAGTGTTGTTTGTTGTGTTAACTTTGTAACAAAATATCAAAAGACTCAAAACCCTTTATGACAACAATTTGGGGTCACTGGTTTATACTAGTGAAGTAACTATGAAAACTAGTATACATTATGAAGCAGTAGAATGAATATTCACTGATACATTTCCTTTACTGATAATTTATTCTTTGCAGTTTCTCGCATTAATAGAAAGAGAGGAAGAGGGAAATATAAATCTAAAACTGTTGATATTAAAACTAAGTATTGAGGAAAAATCAAAGTAATCATTCCAGATGATATTGATAGAGCTGTGGGTTCTGGGGCTAGAGATATTGTTAATTACGCAGGCTTGATCATGAGGAGCAGTATCTCATTTCAAGATGGAAATTGGCAGAAGATTGTTTCAAAACGTGGAGAAACAATGTGGTATAAGGTCAATGTAATAAATCACTTTCAAAGTTGTATTTCTTTTATATTACTTGAATTATCAAATTTAATGTTACAATTTGTTGAGGACAAATTTGAAGTTTCTGGTGGGCTGCGAGCACATAAGTTACAAGGCTTTGTGATAAGCACTATGCAAAGACTCTTTAGATCTTGGAAAGCTCGATTACATAATCACTATTGTGCTTATAGTACGGATGAAGACAGATTGTCTAATCGTCCTGAGGATGTTTAGTTGGAGGACTGGAAATACCTAGTTAAGTATTTTGATAGTGAGAAATTCAAGGTAATTTAATTAATAACAAGAGTTATTGAATTTAGAAAATACCTAGTGTGGTCGAATGCTAGTTTTCTCTTTAAATAAATATATTCTGATCTATTGCAGGTTATCAGTGAAAGAAACAAAACAATAGAGAAAAACAAATAACTAAGCATTCTTGTGGTACGAGATCATTTGCAGAAGTAGAGGAATCTACGGTGAAAATACATTTTTCTCCTATTACTACATATACGTGTTCTTGTGTGTTTTCCTTATTGAATTATATTGCAGAGAGATCGACTATTGGGAGAAAAAGACTCACCAGATAAAGTCTGGGAGATCCAACACACACGTAAAAGTGCTAGCGGAGAACGTGTATGGTTGGATCCATAATCCCAACAGATTCATGTAATTTTATAAAATCATTGTCTTACTATCGTACTGACTTACTACATGTTAGTTTCAATATGTCCATTATGTTTTGATGTAACTGGTACATATTATTATAGAGCCAGCTCGAACAACTTGGTGTTGAACAATAATCAGAAGAGATCGAAAATCCCATGACTAGAGATTAGATTTTATACTCAGTTCTCGGTGAGAGATCAGGCTATGTTCGCGGAAAAGGATATGGGAAAACGCCTCCTAAAAAAGCTCAAATACAACAGGCAGACATAGAGGCTAGTGTGTCTTCAGCAATGGAAAGTATGCATCAAGAGGTGCAAGTTGATATGGAACGAAAGCTACAAGAAGAACATGAACACATGGTGGCAGATTTAAAAAGGAGTATGGAAGAAGATCTGCAAAAAAATTTGGAAGAGGAGCGTGAACACATGAAAGGTGAAGTTGACAAAATGTTCCAAGAACAAATGGCCGCTATCATGACTAGGATGCAACATGTACTTTATCTTTTTCTTCTTAACAATTCTTTTTATTGTTTTTACAGTTCTTCTTTCTTACTTATTATAGTTATTGGTCTGTTTCTTTAAATCTGATTGTGAATAACGTATACAAAGAGTTTGGTGAAATTATTGACATAAATACGAGTTAATCTTCTGGTGGAAGTTTGAAAATACAAGAATGTTTTCTTTGTTTGCTAATGCCTTGTTACATGCTAGTTGTTTTTCATACTGTGTCGTAGTTGAACTAAATTTACTTATTGTCCTGTTATTTTGAGAAACGTGGATTGATTCCAACTGTTGCAAGCAGTGAACTATTGTTTATGGCCTTTGTTTGATTGCCTTTTTTATTTACTGGAACTTGAGGATCAACCTGTGGTGGAGTTGCAGTAATCTCCTTTCCAGATTTCTTTGCCACATTCATTTGCTTTTCTCCTTGTTCCTGTTGCTGCAGACTCATTTTTGTGACAGCTTGAGTGCTGCTAGCATTTGTGTTTCCCTTGCCCTTGGTTAGTTCCTACACACTTTGTGTGTGTTCCTGCACATCTAGATCAGTATATGGATTGTGTGTAGGATTAGAGATTATACGTGCTTGTGAAGTATGTTGTTGATCAGCTTTCTTGGTGAGACTCTTTGGTGCTTGTTGTTGGTTAGTGTTCTTTTTTCTTTGTGTTTCCCAGTGATCCTCCTGCTGCTTTCCTCTTGTGTCCAGGCCCTTTTGCTATCTATTTTTATTAGCCTCCTTTTGACCTGGTTCTTTCTGTACCTGTGACTGTTGAGGAATGGTGTTAAATTCTTTTTTGTTTTTGGCGTTTCCATTTTCTATTTCCTTTGTTTTTTTATGTCTTCATCTCTTTGTTTTATCGTACAATCATGATCTAAATGACCTTGATGTTTACAGTAAAACCTATAGTCAGGGATATAGGGACATCACTCTTAGCCTGATTATATCTAAGACGATCAGCATAAGTCTGTACTAATGTATAAGGAACATGTTGAACAATCTGATCTTTTTTGGGAGGATAGAGAGGCTTTACTTGAGGTTGTTCAATTTTTTCATTAGAAGCATTAGACTTAGGAACCTGTCTTTCAATGTTGCTCGAAATTCTGGGAGAATGAAATATGCAAATAAGACACCTATCTTTTCCTATGCGATCTATATCACCTCTTCTATTATTTGAATTAGATAGTGATTGTGTTTTTTCTAATTACAGGGACAAGTTTCTTAAACAATGAGGCCAATCTAAAAGAAGTTTGAAGGCCTACAATGGAAGTTTTTGCTTTTTAACCATATGTATATGCATATACAATTGAAATATTTTTTTTATTTTGAACACATGTATGTATATGGATACAACATTAATGGAAGTACTATTATGTAGTTGAATTTTTTGTATTTATAATATTTTCATTTTGTGAAATACTTTAGATGTTCTTAATAGCTATATATTTAATTTAGAGAATCTGATTTATAGTTTTTATTGTTACTATTGTTGATTAGTGGTAAATATTTAGTAATGAAATAAATGTTGCAGCAAATGTTATAGTAGTTTTTGTGGCGACTTACGTTGCTATTAAAAGTTGCCTTTTGCAACGAAAAAGGGTTTCCACTGATAGTTAATATATTTTTGTAGCGGGAGGAGTCTCTACTAAATACCTTTATTTAGAGGAGAAATGATCAGCTCACAACAGATAATTTGTTAGTTTTGTGGCAGCAAAGTTGCCGCTGAACGTCGTGTTTTAGAGGCGACATTAACTCGCCACAGATCATTATAGGTTTTTGTGACAGTAAAGTTGCCACTAAAAATCGTTATTTAGTGGCGACTAGGCCAAATATGTGTATTGTAACTTTGGTTTTGGCGGCATAGGTATTTACATATTGTGACGCTTTATGTCACCACAAATACTCTTTTAAAGTAGCGACTTTCATTTGTCGTCACAAAAAACCTTTAGTTATGGAAGTACTACCAACGGGGAAGTAGTCGCTACTATATATCATTAGTGGCGACTTTATGACCTTTTGTGGCGACATTTTGCGCTACAATAAACACTGTTTCTTATAGTGTAGTGTGTCGAAACGTGACACCTTATCCAAAGTATGTTTCAGAACGTCACACCCGATCCAATATATGTGTTAGAACGTGACACCGGTCCAATATATGTGTTGAAACGTAACACCCGATCCAATGTATGTGTCAAAATGTGACACCCGATCCAATGTATGTGTCAGAACGTGACACCCGATCTAATCAGCACAACCACAATCACATCTATAATGAACAATACTCAAATCATACAATCAAGTAACAAGTTCATGGCATGTATTGTTCACACATCATCATTTCATTAGGTTCGATTCACATTTCCCTATTCATATACACGTATGCATGCAATGTTGCAATCAATCGGCATATATCACATAAACAAGAAATCAAACCGTCACCTACCTCAAAACCAAGCTCGAATCCTCCCAAGATACTTGAGCCTTCCCTTTCCGGATTCTTTCCGCTTGTTCGTAGTCTAAAACAAGTAATTTAAGGCAAGGATTAATAAACAAAACCTAATTTACCCGAAAAATAAACAATGTATAAATCTACGGCCATTCCAAGATCCTATTATTCAATTAGGTCTTTTCCCACCATTAACTTCAGGCCAAAACCCTCTCCCGATGATAATTACCCAAGAATCTAAGTTCTACAGATTGAAAAATGGATTAGGGGAGTAATAATCTTACCTTTTGCGCTAGAAGTCATGGGAATCCGTCAAGAAATAGCCCTGGGTCGTCTCTTAGCTCTCAAGAACGAAGGCTTACAGAAAATAACGAATTTGGAGTTTTCCCCGATTTAAGTCGCGACTGTCCCGCCATAGCGGGACCCAACCCACCACAGCGGCCCCGCCCCGCTCTGGTCGAACTAACCCTGCTTTGGCGGCTTGGATGGAGACAGAAAGTCGGAATTTGAGTTTCAAGCTCCCCTTTCACAACATACCTTCCACCCTTGACGTTTAGAAACTACGCTTTCACGCCAAGATCAATTTCGGGAGTTCTACTCACCCAAATTCGATTTAGTAAAGTTGTACGGGCTCCTTAACGTCTTAGCTATCCATCATGTGATCAAATTCATAATTAGATCTCCCATTCATTACCAGATTTCCCTAGACCTCACCTGACTCATATTTCATCCAAATCTAGACTAGGCTACAATTTTCTAAGTCAGTACTTAGAAGTTTTCATGCCCAAATTCTTTTCCCATTGACTTTTCCATAACGATGGAAACAAGTCGTTACAGAAAGTTTAGTTTCCAATTGGATTTTCAATGAATTTTCATTTAAGTTTTCATTTCTTTTCATTAAAATTGAAAATAAAACTTAAACATAATTATTTAATTTACAGTTAATAATCTAATTCTAAAGATTCTACATTAACTGTAAAAGTGAACAAAAAAGACCTCTTTAATTTGAATATGCTTTCATTTTTCCTATCTTGTTCTTATTGTTGTCGTCACCAAAGGTCGGTTAAAGCTTGAAACATAAAAAAAAATTTATTCTAAGCTGAATTTTCTCCTCTCTCTCTCGCTCTCTCTCTCTCTCTCTCTCTCTCTCTCGTTCTCTCTCTCTCTCTCTCTGCTTTGTTTGTTTATTTTGTATTAATTTTTTAAAAAAAATTGGGGGTAGGGGAAAAGTATTAAAATGTGGGGAATCGAACCCTCAGGTAGCCAACAAACTAAGCTACTAAGATTCCTCACTTCATATTAAATTAAAACAAACATTAAAGTTAAATATTATGCAGTTTTATTTTTATAATTTTGGTACACTTATTCATAAAAAAACAATTATTAATATTACGGAGTTTGATTTAAAAAACTTCAATGCACCCATATTTTTTAAAAAAATTGCTTGTGTAATGCTTGAATATCCTTCTTGAAATTTTTGGCTCCGCCACAACACTATAAAATATTTGAGGAAGAAAAAAAGAAGATAAATCTCAAAGATTTGGACAACGATTTGTGAGCTTTGACAATTCAAGTTTTATAGAGTGGAGACTGAAGAAGAATAGATCCACAAACAAAAAACTAAAATGAAGCCTTGAATCACAAGTATTGATCATTCTTTTGATTTCATTTTAATGACCATCTATTGACATCGCAAGTTGACAAAATCTACTATATGACATGAATCAATGGAGGAAATTACATTTAGTAGAAATAGGAAGATACTATTTTTTGTTCATAAAGGTTACTCGCCTCTAAATTGTAGTAATCGACTCTAGGCTAAGTAGGTGTAACATCAATAATGCTATCACATCAAAAGACCGAATCATTCTTTTCTTGAAAATTTCCTTAACTATCCAATTTTGGGTTGTTTTTGCATTTTGTTAAAGGGTTACTAATGAAATTTTATAATAAACTAGTTTTCGAACACGTGCGTTGCACGTTTATTCCATGCTAATTAGTATAATAATTTAAAAATACTATAATAAGTGTGTGATGTATTACATCGAATTTGAAAAGAAAAAAAATACAAGCTCAAATGAAATGCCGAATATGTAAAAAAAAGGAGAGAGTTAAAACTTGAATTCTAAAAAAGCTGGTTAGACCATTTTTAAAGGTAGAATTATTTCAATATTTATAATTTATATATATATATATATATATGTGTGTGTGTGTGTGTGTGTGTGTGTGCGCGTGTGTGTGTGAGCGCGCGCTCACGTGCACGCGTGTGTGTTTGTGTGTTTGCGTGCGTGCGTGTACGTGTGTGCACGTGAGTGCGCGCGCGTGCATGCGAGCCTGTGCATGTGGGGTTAAAGTCAATTTTTTGGGGATGGCCAAATAAATTGAAACGATTAGAGTGAAAAAAAGTGATTACATCATGATCTACGAAATGATATATAAAGATATATATATAAAAAAGTCAACCTAAGGAAAACAAACATGGGGATAGGTAGGTTCTAACAATATAATCAAAATTATCAAATTCGCAAAAACATAATTCTAATAATTTGTAATTTATATAATCAATTATACATTACAAAATTAGAAAAATAAAACTAAAGGTAAAATCTCATCTTCGATTAGTGGAGTTTCAGGATCAACCACATCTTTTCCCATAATCACTACATGGACAATGGAAATTTTCACAAACAAGACTTGGAGATTTACAATGGGCATTAATTGTTACTTTATGTTGGATCTCTGTTCATCAACACTTAATGATTTCTATGACCTTCAAATTTACTGTATGCAGATGTGGATTTGTTTAATTTATATATCCATTTTCATATCCTTAGGATCAATTCAAGTTAGAATTCACATGACCTAGATTTGAATCCGGTCGGCCTTCAAATATTTACTTTTTCAAAACCTAAAAAGAACTTACAGAAATTATAAATTTAACTAATTTAAGAAATTAAAGAAATCAACATGACGATGGAGTTACAGTATGCTGAAGGTGGCTAAGAAAACACCCTTCATTACAAAATTATATATATTTAGGTATATTTCTACCTAAAATTGTTGATTGTCATGTTTTGGACACCCTTGAAATAATGAGGTTGTGCGGCCTAGTCATCTAAGGCTTTCTAGTATCACCTAGACACTTTGTGGGCTTAGGTTCGAATCCCTGTACCTAATTGTGGTAACAACTTTTTATTATCTTTAAAAAAAACTCCTATTGTATTGCTTATTGAGAAGAATAAATGGTTTACTTCATCCTTTAATTGTCTAAGAATGATTAAATTACTTTCTAAATAATAGCTAAAAAAAATTATTTTTAAAATTATTCAAATATTGTTTATTAAAATAATTCTTAATTAGAAAGCTACACCTCAAAAATCTAAGAAATGAAAATTGAAAGTTAGTAGATAACTAGATTTCATTGAATTTGATTTTGACTTTTCATTAAAATTTAAAATCAAACTTACACATAATTAATTAATTCAAACTAATAAAGTAAATTCTAAAACAATGTTGCTAAAAGCAAACAAAAAAGACTTCGTTTGATTCTGCTCTCATTTTTCATGTCTCATTCTTATTGTTGTCGACATGTCATGACCAAAGGTCGGTGAAAGCCTCTCTTTCTCTCTCTCTATCTATCGCTCTCTCTCTCTCTCTCTCTCTCTTTCCCTCTCTCTCTTTTGTTCATCCACTTTATATTAGATTTAATACAAACATTAAAGTTAAATATTATGCAATTTAGTCTCAAAATTTTTAGTACATTTATTCACAAAAAAATTATTATATTATGTAGTTCGATTTTTAAATTTTTATTGCACCCATTTGTCAAAATGATATTTTCCTATGTAATGCTTGAATATTCATCGTGAATTTTTTGGCTCCATCACAACATCATGAAATATTTAAAGGAAGAAAAAAAAGATAAATCCCAATGATTTTGATAACTATTTATGAGCTTTGACAATTTTAATTTTGTATAGTGGAAAAGAATAGACCATCAATAAAAAACTAAAATGAAGCTTTGAATCGCAAGGATTGATTATTCTTTTGATTTTATTTTAATGAACCATATATTAGCTTCGCAAGTTGACAAAGTCTACTATATTGGTATGAATCAATGGAGGAAATTGCAACTAGGATAAATTAGATGAAGATATCAATATCTCATAAAGGCTGAGTAGGTGTAATTTCAAAAACGCCCTCAAGTAAAAAGATTTAATCATCATTTGCTTAACTAATTCCTTAACTATGTAATTTTGGGATTGTTATTACATTTGTTTAAAGGGATATTTATGAGCTTTGGTAATAAATCAGTTTCCAGACACGTGTATTTCATGCTAATTAGTATAAATATTTTAAAAATTCTTTAATTAGTGTGACGTATTTGAAGAGAAAAATACAAGCTCAGATTGATCAATAAAGAACATATAGCACTATTTTTAATTAGTTAATCCGCACAAAATAGATGATATTTTCAAAAAAAATGAAAGCAACATAATTAATTGTTATATTCTATATATTATCACTCATAGATTTTTTTTTTGGACGATAATATTAAAAATGGTGGATCGTTTGAAGAATATACTAAAAGGTGTTGTTGTTACTTCAAAAAAATCATTTGCATTTCTACAATTGTCACGACCCAGACCATCGTGATTGACACCCACACTAACCCTCCAGTGGGAGAACCATTAATATTAATCATCTAACCCAAGAATAAACATTTAAAGATACGGAAGCAAGTTTAGATGCAAAAATAAAGTGGAGTTCCCATAAAATCCGAAAGTGTAACAACTCGTTACTAAAACATTACGGAAAATACCCCTAGAATCTGAAAGTCAATGTACCAAAACTCTAAAGTTCAACGATTCTAAGCCAAGGGGGCGCAACCCCGAAATTAAACAAACGAATATCTAACTAGAAAGTCTGAGTCCGAAAAGAGTGGACTAAAACATAGAGAACTCATAGAAGCCTCAAAAAGTTGGCTCACCCTTGAATTCGATCTCGATCAGTGATCTCCTAAATGAGGTCTTTCAGTAGCCGCCTGAAGATGCCCTGTACTAAATAAAGAAAGAGCAAGTGCAGTATTAGTACACAACCACAGTATACTGGTAGGATCACACGACTATTCCATTAAGTGAAACATATACAAGCAGTCATAACAAAGTAAACATGCATCTACAGAATATAAACACATATACCGATTATCAACAATGAACAACTTACAATTCCACATTCTCTTTAACAAGTCATTATGAAAATTCAATGGTCCTCTTATGGAACCCATACCCAAACTGTTAGTGCACCGGAACGTGGTACCCGATCCCAATTAGTGTGTCGAAACGTGACACCCGATCAAATATGTATGTCGGTACGTGACATCCGATCCCAATTAGTGTGTTGGAACGTAACACCCGATCCATTCAACAACCCACAATCACAAACACAACGAACATTCTCATAATCATACAATCAAGTGTTGATTCATGGCATACAATCTTTCATTCATACTCATTTGCATTAGGTGTGATCAATAGTGCATCAATTCGCATAAATACATGCATTACAATGAAGCAATTACTAAGATACATCACACAACTAAGAAATCAAACCATCACCTACCTCGAAACCAAGCTTAAATACTTCTAAGAAACTTGATTCTTTCCTTTCCGAATTATTTCCGCTTGTTCTAGGTCTACAATAATCAAAGGTCTAATTTACCCAAATTATACAAACCCACTATCCCAAGACCAACCCCATGATCCTAAGGTGCAGTTAGAGCTTTTTCCTACCGTCCAATTCAGTTAAAAACCCTCCCCCAATAGTAATTAACCAAGAATCTAAGTTCTTCGGATTGAAAAACAGATTAGGGGAGTAAAACCCTTACCTTTAGTGCTAGAAGAAGTGGAAAATGGCAAGAACGTACCCTGGTTCGTCTCCTAGCTCTCAAGAACGAAAATTGTAGAATAATAACGTTTTTGGGGTTTAATTCTGATCTAAGTCACGGCTGGCCCGCCATAGCAGGACTCAACCTGCCACAACGGCCCCGCCTTGGCGAATAAATCCCGCCCTGGCGGCTTGTGCAGAGACAGAACGTCAAAATTAGAGTTTCAAACCCCCATTTCAGAACACACCTCCAACCCATGATACTAAGGAACTACATGCTCACACTAAGATCAATTTAGAAGTTCTACTCGCCAGAATTCGATTTGGTAAAGTCGAAAGGGTTCCTTAACATCTTAGCTATCCACTCATGTAATCAAACTCATTATTAAATCTCTCATTCATTACCATATTTCCCTAGCCTCGCATGACTCTGATTTGTTCAAATCTAGACTAGGCTAGGAAATCCCAAGTTACTACAAAAAGTTTTTTCGAACCCAATTCTTTCCCATTGGCTTTTCCATAACGACGGGATCAGGTCGTTACAATAGATACCAATTTACCCATCAGTCATCCCCGAGTGATCAACTAGGAAAGACTAACTAAAGTAAGGGTAGATTAGTACCTGAATCGTTGAATATCTGGGGATACTTTTCTCGCATGTCCTTCTCGGTTTTCCAGTTAGCTTTCTCAACTAGACGATGCTTTCATTGAACTTTCACGGACTTAATCTCCTTGGTCCTCAGCTTTCGGACTTCACGATCAAGAATTGAATCGGTTCCTCCTCATTCTTCAACATGGACACATGAAACACTGGATGAACTCCAGATAAGCTAGGTGGTAAGGCCAATTTATAAGCCACTGGCCCTACAAAGTCAAGATTAATGTATCGAGGACTAAGGTTGCCCTTCTTGCCAAATCTCATCGCCCCTTTCATGGGTGATACTTTAAGGAGAACTTTCTCACTAGTATGAAATGCCATGTCGCTTACCTTTTGGTCTGCATACTCCTTCTGTCGACTTTAGCCTGCTAAGAGCTTAGCTTAGATTCTTCTTACCTTATCATGAGCATCCTTCACCAAGTTTACCCCCAACGGTTTCACATCTCCAACCTCAAACTATCCGATGGGTGATCTACATCCCCTCTCATAAAGTGCCTGGAACGGTACCATGTCAATGCTGGAGTTGTAACTGGTACTATAGGAGAACTCACACAACGGTAGGAACTTATCCCAGTGTCCTCTAAAGTCAATCACGCATTCCCTTAACATGTACTCTAACACTTGAATAGTCCTCTACGAATGCTTGTTTGTTTGCGGATGAAAGGTTGTGCTAAAGGTGAGTTGAGTGCCTAATTCATCATTTAATTTCCTCCAAAACTTAGATGTGAACTGCGTACCACGGTCTGAGATGATAGAAAGGGGCAATCCGTGCAGCCTCACTATCTCTTTCACATACACCTTAGCTAACGGCTGAGCGTTATAGTCGATTCTGACTGGAATAAAATGGGCTGACTTAGTCAATCTGTCAACCACTACCCAAATAGAATCAAACTTCCCCAAAATTCTTGGGGAGACCAACCACAAAATCCATAAGTATCATTTCCCACTTCCATTCCAGAATTGGCATTCTCTGAAGCAAATCTGTAGGCTTTTGATGTTCATACTTTACTTGTTGACAGTTTTGGCACTTAGCCACAAACTCAGCTATGTCTTTCTTTATTCCAGGCCACAAATAAAGTCACTTCAAGTCTCGGTACATCTTGGTCACATCCGGATGAATCGAATACCGCGAACCATGACCTTCTGTCAATAATTTCTGAATCAAGTCATCAAGTCTCGTAACTTTTTTTTGTCTTCTTTAAAAGACTTTCTATAACTGTTACCCGCATTGACTTATAAAACCACTTAATCTAACTTTTAATGGAAAAATAATGATTACATCAACGTATTCCATGTTGACATATCGGCATATGAAAAATAATAAACTTAATTGGAACCTCGTCTGACTAAATACAATCTCGGGTACATCTTTTAATGCTCTTTTACTCTAATGATTTAGCCACACTTTATTGCTCTCATCTAAATGTCAGAAGCCCACACTTGTCCACTCACATTCATTGGAACTAACATATTAATTCCTCACCTACTCTATGTCAAATCTACCAGATTAGATTCAAAATTACATTATCACCCTCATGTTGCCATTTTTTTTATTACGACACTCATGCATCTCAAATTCAAGCTTAATATCTAGTACTAAACACGAATATCAATATAATTGCTCGCATACTATACTAATTGATAACTACTATATAAAATTAAGAAACACTCACCCCTAAGACCTCATGACAAGTAGTCAATCTTTATATCTCAGTCTACATACTTACAGTTTACCGTCACATTCCCTTTCACAACTTAATTACTATTTACCCATTCACTATACATCATTGCCTAATTAGTTCTCTAACCCTCCGAATATCATGGGCTCTCCCTTAAAAATAATAAGCTTAGATTAGATCTATCACCCATGAATACTTTACTTTTTATTCAACACATATACTTGTCCATCACTAACACAATGTTACATCGACATAAACTCCCTTCTGGTTAAAGTATACTCTAACTCATCCATACTATAACTTAATGGGTGCATCACTGCAACAACATAATTTACCTCATCATTGTCTCCCTTGTTAGATTACTAAACCTCTGCATGCATTCTTCTTACTCTGAGCACTTCTGCTAGTACTAGCTTATAACATAGCAACTCATACTCTCTTCCGGGTGAATTATACTACCGAAGCATTCTAAAACATACTCTCATCTTAAAGATATCACCTGAAACAAGGTTTTAGAGAAGAGAGTCTGGGAGTACATCTCACTGTTAGCTCAAATGCACGATTCATATGAGTAAGAGTGCACTCTTTCGAATCTAAAAACTTAAGCTCACTCACAGGCTTCTGTCAAGCCCCTATGGACTTTCTAAAATCATTTGCTGAGAGTAACTCATCAATAAGGACACTGATCTGGGCTTTGATTTTCAACTACCTTGAGTATGAGAGGTAGTCTAATGGATTTGAGAAACGTATGAGTTTGAATAGGTTCCTTATAACATAGTTCTACTGCACGATTTAGAGTATGAAAGATGGGAAACTTTTCTTAAATGTCTGTAGTCCCTCATTAATAGAAGTGGTGCCCTTAAAACCATAAATATGATGCTACTGACACAACTTCATAGACATCCTAAGACAGTTGAACTTTGTGTACTGATACTAAGTTTTTCATGCTCGAGCCTACAACCTGGATGTGGCCAACACTCGAGAACCATTGTTGATCCCCAAGTGAACCCTTGGCCTGGCTGACTACTTAGCAGAAGACTTACTAAAGCAATGATAGGCTCACAACAAAATTACATCAGTTAAACTCAAATACTGATCTTATAATATTTGAAAAAATGCTCAATAACAATACTATAGTTTGTAAAACAACTCAAAAAGAGTAAATATTGAGAGACACCTCGATACTATCTATCTATAAAGCCTCTACTATTAAAGAAGGATGTTGGGACAAGACTTACGACATCTCAAAACTACTGACTAGAAAGTATATGTGAAATCCTCTGGAATGCAAGGAAGCTCACCGAAGATAGCTAAAGTGTAGAGTGATCTCAACAAAGCGTCTGTTGATGATCCTGAACACCTATATCTGCATCATAAAAAGATGAAAGGTCAAATGACATCAGTTTATTGAATGTACGAGTATGTAAGATACCTGAATAACAAATAACTTAACTGAAATGACTGCAATAGATAAAATATACTCAAGTTGAATGTAAAGAAATAAAGGAGTTAAATCATTTAAATCTTTACAAAGTACTTACTCATCTCTGAACTCAACATAATAAGTAATCTATTAAAATACTCCCTATGTTTCAAAAAGAATGACTTGCTTTCCTTTTTAGTCTGTTTAAAAAAGAATGACCTCTTTCCCTTTTTGGTAACATTTTTATTTCAACTTTCCACGTGGCACATTTAAGGCCACAAGATTAAAGGGCAATCTTGTAAATTTGACATAACTTTAATTAAGGACCACAAGATTAAAAAGTCTTTTGTATTTTCTAAAACTCTGTGTCAAGTCAAACTACGCCACTCTTTTTGAAACAGGGGGAGTACACTTTTACTCTACTGGAGATTCTCTAACCAACAACTATCACTATGAGCTACGTGATGATACATTATCTTTTCCACATTGCCAGAACTTTCCTATACTGTGCTGGGGTATAAAACCTCTAAATTAACTGGACCCACTAAGCTATAATGATACATCTAGAAATTATGATCATGTACCCATATTGGCAAGACATGGCTTATGAGGATTTTGAGTTGTCTGAACTCATTCTCATATCGGTGCTCAATACTACTCCCAATAATATATATAGTGATGCTCAAATGTATAAAACATACTCTTTCTTTGGGTTGAGATAATTGCTCAGACTATTCTCTTAAAACAGGTAACTACTCTGAAATATCTCTAAACTCATAAACTCATTTAGAAATCATAGTTTTTTTTTATCACTTTAATAATGATATTTTTGGGAAATACTTAGTTCCCTTATACTTTATCTCAAAACATCTCTTCAGATTCTACTCAAACTTCTTTACTTTTCTTAGAAATCAATCTAAGACAATGATTGGCTAAAATGATTTCTCAATAAATAACTCGATAATAAGGTTCATGCTGGAAAATAGACATGAACAATCAACTCAAGAATCTCAATACATGATATACAACAACTCAACAATTAAGAATATAATTTTTGAATTCGATGATACTATTAATCTCAAGACTACTTAAATCTAAGGATAGACCCCAAGATTACTCTTTTACTAATTTGAAAGTAGATGTAGGGCGTGAGGACAAACTAGTTTAACACTATGATAGAACAAAGTTCTTGGTGAAATTGATGGAAACTTGAAGAACGCTGAAAACCCGAATTGTTTCTCCTCTGGGAACTTTGTTCTAATAATTTGAAGTGTTAAAAAACGTAAAAAAGATGTTTAACACTACTAAGACCTTTAACTAGGTGAAAAAGGGTCGGGATTCATGATTAGAATGGATGGATAAAGTCTAAAATACCTTTAATTAGCAAAAAATGCAAAACCCCAGGTGCGTCTAACGGAGGTTCTGATGGCCTGTCACCACGATGAATGCTCGTCACCCGTCATAATCAAAAACACTTGAAACACCTAAATTTCTGCATGTGTGACGACCCAGCTGACAGCATGTCACAAGTCTGACAACTCGGCATGGCTGCCGTTAGCTTTTCTAATGTGACAGTCTTTGGTAAAACGACCATAACCTTTTACTTTGAACTCGAAAAGAGGCAAACTCGATGTTGTTGGAAAGATGACTTAAGGAAATTGAATTTGATAGGTCATGTACCACCTAATTCATTATGTACTACGCGAAATAATCATTTGAAACTAATATAAGTAGAATCTTATATCAAAACTTAATCGGTATGGAAGGTTTAAACTCAACTTTGTGCTAGGAGACTCTTGAGTCCTTAATTCATCTCCAAATCCATTCCCATACTAAAAAAATTGACCTTTACTCATATGAGCAATTTAAGAATCACATGATATGACCTTACATGTAAGTAAAGAATATTTTAGGTCTGAACTTAGAAATTTTTTGGGTGTTACAATATCTCCCCCTTGGGATCATTCGTTCTCGAATGGTGGTTAAACTGAGCTGGAAGGGAAAAGAGTTACTCTTACTTTCTTTTTAACTTCTAAACTTGTCTACTAACATCAGTGGAACTGATAAGAGTTTGGAATTCTCTATAACACTTAAGTTGCGAACGATATGAGTTTGAACATAGTCACACTCTATCTGAGGCTCTTTGACATAAAGTAAGGATATCTTGGCACAAAGTAAGGATATCTTGGCACAAAGAAAGAATAGGAATACTATGCCTTGTTATGACTGGTAGCTTTTTTTCTTAGCAACGCTTCTCAATTGTGCTCTCCTTTCTGATTACTGCACTTCACTAGCTGCAACTCCTAGCTCCCACTAGAGTACATGCTACTCTTTAAAATGACTAAGTCAAATCACTTGCTCATAATGTGTTCAAGCCCAATCTCTAATTCACAAGGTTCTAAACATGAGATGGTTATACTTATCTAAACCACATGCTTTATACCTCTATAGGGAATAGTATCCCAATAATACTTCTCCTTATAACCACATTCAACCAACCTCGAGTCCAAATCAAGAAACACCTAATGCATTATGCACTTATCCACATGTTAACAACACCACACTCCAACCTAGTACTATAACCACTCCATGAATTTTTACTAACCAATCCTTATAGAAATTTATCATTCTCTCATCATCTCTTCCAACCTAAATTTTACGCAATACTACTAGGAACTGACTGATTGCTCTCACTTAACTATTACTCATAGTAAAACATCATCATATTCCTCCTCCAGATTATAAATTTAGATGGAATAAGAACACCACCACTACCACAATTAGAAACATCAACCCTCTCCTTTTATCATTACTCAACCACTATCGACAACATTACTATCAAAACTAAAAAGGATGATTGAAAGAACTTAGGGAGAAAAATCATAAGTATGATTCATTAAAGACATCTGATATAAGAATATGCATGACATAACGTTATTAAGTTAGCCACTAAGAGTAAATCATGAATTCGCAAGACTGAGCATCCTATGAGACACGAGTGTTTATATGAATAGGTTCATATCATGAGGCTGATATCCATAACTTTATGAAGTAAGATGGAGATCAATGGGCTGAAGTCTTTGCCATTCATTTTGTGAACTGAGCATAAATGTGAATCTGTCTGAACTGTATGAGCATAGGTCATGGAAAAAATTCTGATATTAAAGACATTAACAAGATGTTGTAACAACTAAACTTTGAGGAATATGCTAGAGTATGAATAGAATGATATACCACTTTAACTCTTTTTGAACACATAACAGTCTAATTCCAAACACTTGAGTTGGTCCCTCACCTTATCCTCTCCCCCTTATACTTTCTCTCAAAACATCTCTAGACTCTACTCAAAACTCTTCTTTACTTTTCTCAGAAATCAATTTAAGAAAATTATTGGTTAGAAGTATTTCTCAATAAATAGCTCAATAATAAGGTTCATACTGGAAAATATACATGAACAATCAACTCAAAAATCTCCATACATGACATACATCAACTCAACAATCAGGAATAGAATTTCGGAATTCAACGATACTACTCATCTCAAGACTTCTCAAATCTTTAGTAACCTAGATTACTCTTTGATTGATTTGAAAGTAGATGTAGGGTATGAGGAAGAACTAGTCCAACACTATGATAGCCTTACATACGTAGGAAGAACAAAGTTCTTGGCAAAATTGATGAAAACTTGAAGAACGCTCGAAACCCTAACTTTTTTTCCTCTTAGAACCTTTCTCTAATGATTTGAAGTGTTAAAGAACCAAAAAAGAATGTTTAACACTGCTAACACCATTAACTATGTGTAAAAGGGTCTGGATTTTTTCTTAGAATGGATGATAAAAGTTTAAAACACCCTTAATTAGTTGAAAAGGAAAAAACCCAAGCGCATGTGACCGAGGTCCTAACGGCCCATCACAAGGATGACTGCTCGTCACAAGGATGACTGCCCATCACAAGGATGACTGCCCGTCAGATGTCATCGTCAAAAACACCTAAAATTTTGCATGCATGATGGCCATCACAGGTTTGACAGCCTGTCATGGCTACCGTCAGCTTTTTCTGAGGTGATAATCTCTGGTAAAACGACCATAATGTTTTACTCCAAACTCGAAATGAGACAAACGTGGTGGTGTTGGAAAGAGACTCAAAGTTCTTCAATTTTATAGATCATGGGCCACATAAATCATTATGTATTGAGAGAAGTAGAATCTTATGTCAAAACTTAATCAGTATGGAAGGTGTCAGCTCAACTTTGTGCTAGGAGATTCTTGTGACCTTAATTCATCTCCAAATCCATTCTCACACCAAAGAACTAACCTTTACACATATGATCAATTTAAGAATCATGCTATACAACCTTTTATGTAAATAAAGAATAGTTCGGATCTTAACTTAGAAATTTTTGGGGTGTTACTCCAACTCTCCAATACAACCTCTTCCACAAGCAATGCTCACTCCACTAGCTACGAACGACCAAGTACCAGTAGTTGTAGAGGCATCAGGTAATACACAACTTCCTACCCTTTATTTTTTGCATGACACCGCCACACAAAAGCCTTTACTCACATACCAGAGACACAAAACAACATGTAAAACATACAATCAAAACAACCACTCCCAACCCCTATAGAAGCCATTCCTCCACCTATGACATCAAGTGATCCCTCTCTTACAATACTTGATGCCTCATTACCCCACCACCCTCAAACAGAATTACAACTTGCTCCCAAAATAATATTTCCAAGCCAAAAAAGAAAACTCTCTTTTCTAACCCATTTGATTCCTACAACTGTAACTTTCAAAAAAGCTGATAAACATGAAGAGTGGGGACAAGCAATGAAAGTAGAATATGATGCCTTAATTAGAAATCAAACTTAGGAACTCGTAACGCGAGACCTATCCAAAAAAGTTGTTGACTGCAAATGGTTGTAGCAGATCAAGAGAAAAGCAGATGTCTCACTACTAAAAAATAACGGACAGAAAAGCGACGGATGACGTCGCTCCAAAAAGCAACGCCGTTTGCCACACTGTCCGTCGCTTTTTAATAAAAAATAATAATATATTTTTAATTATTTTACAAAAGGTGACGGATAACGTCTCTTAGTCCGTGGTCTCTTTTTGGTCAAAAGGTTGTCAACTATTTTTAAAAAAGTGATGGATAGAGAGACGTTTGTCCGTCACTTTTCTTAAAATAGCTAGGAGACCAGATGCGAAATTTCCCCATTCCCTCAATCTCTTTCCTTCTCTCTAAGAACCATTGTGTGCCGACATCAATGCCGCCGCCGCCGCTTTTGCTGAACCTAACAACGCCATCTCCATTTTCTCTTTCTCCTTTAATTTAAGGTTAGAGTTGCATCAAATTAGTTTTTAATTTTTTCAATTTGAGTTATATTTGATTTTGTTAATTAGTTTATTGAATTTAATTAAGTTACATTAAACTAGTCCTAAAATCTCAAAATCAAACTAGTCCTACAATCCCTAATTCAAACAAGTCCTTAAATACCCTAATTAACAAAATAAAATATAACTCAAATTGAAAAAATTTAAAACTAATTTGATGAAATCCTAACCTTAAATTAAAGGATAAAGAGACAATGGAGAGAGGAGATGGAGTCAGCGGCGACAGTAAGTGTCCACACACATTGGTTCTTAGAGAGAAGGAAGAGAGAATGAGGGAATGAGAAAATGCAGAAATTTCGCGTTAGGTCTCCCAAATATTTTAGGAAAAGCAACGGACAACGTCTCTTTGTCCGTCGCTTTTTTTTAAATAGTTGACCAACATTTTGACCAAAAAGCAACGGACTAAGAGACACTGTACGACGCTTTTCTTTAATGTTTGACCATAAATTTTGACCAAAAAGCGACGGACTTCGAGATGCTGTTCGTCGCTCTTTTTTTAAAAACAAATTATTAAATTCAAAGTAATTAAAAACAACAGACAATGTGGTTATTGTTTAATTTATAATTATTTTTTAATAAAAAATGGCGGACAACGTCTCTACTTATATTAAATAATTAATTATTAATAAAATATATATTTGGCGCAAAAATCCGCAAAAAAAATCGACGGACTAAGAGATGCCGTCCATCGCCTTTTTGTAAAATAATTATTTATATTAAAAAGCGTCAGACAGTCTGGCAAATGACGTCGCTTTTTGGAGCGACGTTGTCCGTTGTTTTTTAGTAGTGAGGGTTCACGCAGCGCCCTGGCTTGGATTTTCGTGAGACATTCAGTCCCGTTGTCAAACTAACGACGTAAGGTTGGTTATATCTATAGTTGTGCAACACAATTGGCCAATCCATCAACTTGATGTCAATAATGCTATCCTTCAAGGAAAATTGGACGAAGAAATGCTTATGTCTCAACCTTAGGATTTATTAATCTCCATTCCCAAATCATGTTTGCAAGTTGAAGAAGGCTATTTATGGCCTCAAACAATCCCCCGGGCATGGTATAATGCTATGCATGAACATTTGCTGAAAATGGGTTTTGTCGGAACAAAATCTGACACCTCACTATTTTGTAAGGAAGCAGAAGGCTGTAACTATTTATGTTCTTGTCTATGTTGACGGCTTCATAATCACTGGCAAACATACATAAGTGATCAAATTTTTCATCAGTTCCTTGGCAGCTATATTTTCGTTGAAAGATCTTGGCTATCTGAACTACTTCTTGGGTATTAACGTTAAGCAAATATCAGATGATCTCATTCTTTCTCAATCAAAATACATTCTGGAAATTCTTTTGGAACAGGATATGGAAAATTGCAATGGTGTTTCTACTCCCATGTGTTCCAGTGTACCACTTCGAGTAGCTGATGGTTCGCCATATACTGATGCGACGCGCAACAGGTGTACCCTTGGTAAATTGCAATATTTTTCCCTCACACGGCCTGACATATCTTATGCAATCAATAAATTGTCCTAATTTATGCATGTACTGACTGATGAACATTGGAAAGCAGTAAAAAGAGTACTACGGTATCTCAAAGAAACTGCAAGTTCAGGACTTCACATCATTCGCATCTCTGACTCTAATTTGTATATGTATGTTGATGCAGACTGGGCTGATCCGAATGACTGAATCTCTACATCAGGTTACTTTCTTTCTTTGGACCAAATCCAATCAGTTGCTCATAAAAAACAACAACGTGCATTAGCTCGCTTATCCACCGAGGCAGTGTCCAAATCTGTCGCCAATGCAATTGCAGAGCACACTTAGGTGAGAAACTTACTTCATGATTTACATGTCACCGTTTCGAATACGCCAATAATCTACTGTGACAATGTTGGAGTGAAGTTATACCCTCGGCTAAGGAGTTGACTCATGTAAATGACCAAGGGAAGTCTATTTTTCCCTAGAAGCTGCTCTTACTTGTTTTGGCGTTTTACCAACTTATAAAAGGTGTCATTAATGAAGTTCCCTTTTGTAATTGGATAAAGCTCTGGTTTACAGGGCCAAGAAAATTTAAGCCTTCCCTAAAGGCATCTAGAACCAGAAAAAGCCAAGGATGAATCATGATTATTCAGGGAACATTGACATGAGTTTTTTTTACCACGAACTGAAGAGATGCCCCTTTTGTCGAGCTAGGCGTGGAAGAATCACTCAAAGATGAGACTTATTTGGTGGCTTTCCTTGCGTGTCGATTCCGTAAAAAATTTTCTTCCCAACAAGAAGGTTGATTGTGTTCATGCTAGTGTCTTCAAAGTTGCAAAATTGATGACTCATGGACAGAAAGTTTCTTTGGTGGTTCCGGTCCTTGCAAGCACCTATCATGGCATCAGGGAGATCTCCACCTCCTCAAACTTAGGGGCCTGCAATATACTCCCACTTTTTTTTGTCTCTCTTTTATATTTCTATTTTCTCCTATATTCGATGCTAGCCTTCATGCTTACTAGGCAGAAGGTGTCGTGTATTTCCCTAGCTATCTAATAAAAGGTAATACTCCTATACCTTAATTCTTATGCTTGCTTTAGCTGTTATGATTTACAATAGTGGGATCATAGCTTGGTGAATCATAAGTCTAGAAATGATTAAACTTAATATATAGACTTTTTTATTAGGAATCTAAGACTTGGATATGAAACTGTTAGAGTTCTTAGTGATAAAAAAATCACATGTTAAGACTTGGTTGTTGTTTTTGAGATCTCTTATTATCCATGATAATATTCATTGATCTCTTAATCATATTCATATATGATTGAGGCATTGAAAGTTGATTTTTATTTGATTTCATGGGTTGGAAACTACTAAACCAGCAGTTGTTATTCGGGGTGGCAAAAGATCTACAACAAATAAACATATCTAGATTCTGCTAATGTAGGAGGTGAGGTTCTGTTAATACAAACTCCGACATGGTGCATGACTGTAATGCTTTTTAGGTTAGATGTCTTTGTGTTGATACAATTCTCAAATATTAGCATTCTGCGTAATTGTTATGTGAAAGTCCACCAGGCGCCAATACACTAAGCTCTTTTACTTTTTTACAAGCCTCTGCATGCCATCTATATAAAGAATTAGAAGACGGCACATCAATAACATATATTGTGAAAGATTTTGATGCAAATCAGGACTTTGTGGTGGAGTGGGATGCACCAAAGTCGAATATATACTGCTCATGCCATTCATTTGAGTACAAAGGTTACCTTTGTAGACATGCTATTGTGGTTCTTCAAATGTTTGGTGTCTTCAGATTCCTTCTAAGTATATATTGCAATGCTAAACAAATGCTGCCACGATCAGGCATTCCATCAGCGAAGAACAGGGTGACATGCAAGATAAGGTCTATCGTTGTAAGGATTTGTGTCAACGAGAAATAACATTTGGTGAAGAAGGATCCTCGACTCAGGAGAGCTACAACATTGATGTTGGTACCATTAAAAAAGCTTTACAAGTTAAAACAATGTCAAGGAAACACTCTTGGCGCTAATCTTAAATCAGGTAGTAGTGCAACCCTTGCTATCCAAGTTGACGATGTATGTTAAGGAAGCACTCTATATTGAAATACATTATGGACATACATCATCATCAACATTGACATCATCAACTTCGATAGCAAGGGTTGCACTACTATCTGATTTAAGATTAGCTGCAAGACTGTTTCCTTAAACACTGTTTTAACGCTTCTTTAATGGCACCAACAACAATGCTGTAGCTCTTCTGAGTCAATGATCCCTCTTCATCCAATATTATTGCTCGTTCACAAAAATCATTATAACGACATACCTTAACGTGGGCGTCATTCAGCCTTTCGCTGATGGAATGCCTGATCGTGGCAGTATTGGTCCAGCATTACAATATATACTTGGAAGGAATATTAAAAACACTAGACATTTGACAAACCACAATAGCATGTTTACAAAGGTAACCTTTGTACTCGAATGAATGACATGAGCATTATACGTCTGACTTTGGTGCATCCCGCTCCACCACAAAGTTTTGATTTGCATCAAATTTTTTGACAACATATATTATAGATGTGCCTTCTTGTGATTCATTTTTAGATGGCATTCAGAGGCTCCTGAAAAAGTAAAAGAGTTGAGTGTGTTGGTGCCTAGTGGACGTTCACATATCAATTACCAGAATGCTAATATTTTAAAATTGTATCAACACAACGAAATCTAACCTGAAATGTGTAGAGTATGGGAAAACTAGAGTTTAACAAATCATCTATAGTTGGACAAAATTAGATGATTATAGACAAGTCTGCATGCATTGCCTAGATCTATAAAGAGTCAGGCACCATGTCAGAGTTCGTATTAACAGAAACTCACCTCCTACATTAGCAACATCTAGATCTATTTATTTGTTGTAGGTCTTTTGCCACCCCGAATAACAACGGCTGGTTTACTAGTTTTCAACCCACGAAATCGAACAAAAAACAACTTTCAGGGCCTCAGTTCTGTATGAAGTCTACCACACAAGTAAAATGTACTAGTCAACCAAGAACTTGTTGTAGTAAAACTCCCTATTTCAATTCAAGACTAGGATTCAACAGCTTTACGAACCATACGAAGTATTTAAGCTACTAAACTCACTGGTCAATCTCTTGCTCATAATAAATTCACTAAGTAGATCTGCTTATGATATTTCAACATATTTAGAAAATCATTCTTCATCTTTCAATAAGATAGGTATTCCATCTGATCTCCTATTGGCCTCAAGTAGTTTACTAAACCACATCATCTGTTAATGTACTAATTGGCTTTGCTTTTGCAAAGTAACATACCTCTAAGACAACTCTGTGGAATAGTATCAACTTTAACAGTAACAACAGTCCAAAGAATAAAATAAAAAGGATATGATTAAGAGATTATGAATATTATCATGGATAATAAGAGATCTCAAAAACAACAACCACGTCTGATCATGCGATATTTTATCATTAAGAACTCTAACACTGTCATTTTCTTGCACATCCAAGTCTTAGATTCACAAGCATATATAGATATGGTTGACATGAAAAAGAAAATACATTTTATATATTAAGTAATCAGCAAGTTAATCTCAATCATATCAAGACTTATGGTTCACTAAGCTATGATCCTAATATTGTAAATCATATCAGCTAAAGCAAACTTAACATATAAGGTATAGGAGTATTGCCTTTTATTATATAGCTAGAGAAATACACAACACATTCTACCTAGTAAGCGGGAGATCTAGCATCGAATTGAGGAGTAAAAAGAAATTTAAAAGAGAGAAAAAAGTGGAAAGTTGATTGAACTTTTGAGCACAGTGAACTTTTCTGTCTTTTCCTCGTCAAAATGGTGCTTTATTTTTTCCAATTTACGTATCTTACTTTTCTTTTTGATCTGTCTTATGAAGAGTGTCTCTTTTTGAAAAAGAAAATAATGATTCTATGTGCTACTGAACTTCCTTAAAACAACAAAAAAATTGCTATCAAGAATTAAGAAAAAGCAGACCAAACTATCATTAAATATCAAATACGAGCAAGAGACTAGGATTGCAATTGCAGCTCTACAATGTTGATATCCTACTCCCATGGCCTTAAAATCGATAAATTTTGCAATAAGGAGGTAATCTCCTCTTTATCTCTACTTAGTTACTGTCAATGCTTCCCCTCTATAAGGTATTATATAATTTTCTACACTCTCCCGTAAACTTAGGTAGCGACTGAAGTGTAAAGTATTGGGCATGTTCAAATGCACATATTCATAAATTATTTGATTAGGAATACTGAAGTGCCAAGATATCCAGAGAGATTCTGTGGATTGGAATGAAGAACTACAGTGGGCCATTGACCATAATAGGGGTAGAAACAATAAGACAGAAGTCCATAGAATGGTGTTGGCTGGCTGTGTTTATTGCATATGGATTGAAAGGAACAACAAAAGTTCCCAACGAAAGGCAAATGAATCTACTTTACTTATCAGAATCATTCGGTAAGTGTTCTGCATGGGGCAACTTAGGACAAGACTAGCACAAAGACTGGCTGGACTACCTCAATTACTATCCATAGTTCTTTAAAAGTTGGTCATGATCAAGGTCTATTTGTGTTTGAGATAAGTAGTCTAGATGTTTGATCATGTTCTACTAGTTTGGAGATGCCTAGTCCATTTTTTGTTACTCTGAACAGAAATATTTACTTGGTATATAAAATTTATTTTATCATAAAATAAATAATGATCACATCTTCTATATACTAATTAGCTTCAAACTCAAGTGTCCTTATAAAAGCATAGATTGCAGTTCAAAAAAACTGTACTGTATCACCAAAATTAATTGCAGTTCATGTGTGAGTACTGTAAAGCTCTATGGAGTAAGCATTTCGAACAAGCAAGGATTGATTGCACAAGCATTTAAATGGGATGAAGAGTTGTAGTAGGCACAAGCACATGATTTACAAAATGTTCTTGGCAGCATAAGTTTACGGTATTTGGATTAACATAAATAACATTGTCATCCATGATAAAAGTTCTGATCCACAAATTGTTATCTTCTTTAGAGGATTGTAGAAGATATCTTCTTTACAGGATCTTGAGGAAGATTTTAGGAAGGAAGCTTGAAGAGATGAATATATACCTTAAGTTGTTGTTTAATAGCCAGTAGTTGATCTGATATAACAGATGTTTGTTTTCTAGTTCGCTAGTTGCTCTGGTAATTAAATTCTTGTTAATTTTTTTGAAAACAGAGAATAGAAATCTTAGAGAATAAAGTGAAAGAGGTTATGGGTGAATACAACTAGATATCAATGGGAATAGTATCGCCACCTAGGAGTTCGCCAAAAAATAGATGGATGAAGATATTCACATGAAGGGAACTCAAAGAATTGTAAGTTTTCAAATTTCCTATTTCTTTAATTCATTTTACGAGGGACCAAACGGAATAAAGAAGGGAATATATGAAATGTTGTTGATTTGCAGAACAGACAAAGAACGTCACTTACAACTTCACATCAATTGTTCTCACATTTGCTTGAACTCTATGTATCACGGCTTAGATACATAGATCTACTCCTATGCTAGTTTATACTGAAGGAGAGAGACAACACTGAATCTCTGGAGGACATCTAGTTTCAGCATTAGCACATGCTATGCAAGTGATACTTGTCTTTGGGGTGGGGTTGGGGTCTCTCAAGGAACAAAATGAAGGGAACAAACATAAATTTAGCAAAAGGTTTGCTCAACATAGTAATTTCCGCTTCATGAATTAATATTGGTCAATGAATAGTTTTTGTCTAAGAGAACTATACATTTTATCTACAGAGTACTTGGATTTTTTTTATATGTATCAAAATACAAACACATCAAATTGTAATTGCTAAATATAGACCAAAGTAAAGGAAGAAAGAATAAGACATAGTACCAAAGTTTAAGGAGTAGATATTTAAATGATTAGAATAAGTCAATACAGGGAATTGACTCATTTCAACATCAAGACAAAGCAGCTATGACAGGTTGAGTGATTTGATAGTTTAAGTTATTTTCTTATTACTGAATTGATCGTTAAGGCTATGCATGAGAACTCGTAAACAATGTATGATAGAGAGAGCTTACTACCACTAATGATTGAGGGCTTCTGGAATATATTGTAAGTGTAGTTGTCAATTAGTAGTGTGTGCAGAAGTTCTAACTTCGAAACTGGCTCGTGTTAAACTTTTTTCTTGTACTCAATGCATTCAAATGTCGAGGCACCAAATGACTTGAAATTAATACCTTCCTTTCCTTACGGTTATATTATTGGAGTGCATTTATCATATATACTTGAGTCACCAACCCTCGCAAAAGGTAACGTGCAACAGAGTTAACAAATCAAAAAATGTTTTGTGGAAAAGTAAACCTCCGGTTGACTGAAAAGAAGTTTGAAATCTCTCTGTTCTCTTGTTTGAGCTTTTTTTCTTGCTGGGTTGGTGGAGGTGGTGGGTTTGAGCAAAGAATGATTGAATGGAGGAGTGGAAAAGGCGAGACAATGGTGTGTGTGCAACCACAAGATTTTAAAGGCTGAGGTGGTGCGTATGTGTGCGCAGCAAATTCAAGATTCTTTATCCATATTTAAAAAAAAAAAAAGGAGGGTGGGTAAAATAAACAAAATAAATGATGGAAAGTACTCCCTCTGTCACTTTCACTTATCTACTTTGAAATTTGCACGTTTCTTAAAGAGCAATGATTGAATGTGTTTTTACCATAATACCCAAAATGTTTCATTAACCTGGTCAATGCCGTTTTCTTATTTTCACTGGAATAACTAAAATAATCCTTCAAGCCCTCCAAACTCTATCAATATCAAAGACAAAAACTTTAATTTCTCAAGGTGTCCTCTGCTGCTAACATCTAATACATTTCCCTAATGAACCAAGTCTAATACTTTATCATGAAACGGGAACCGATGATCTAAACTTAAATACAAGGGGAAAAGACCCCTAGCAACAATGAATTCTTTAAATGGTGCAGTGACATTCAACATAGGAGAAACACTCAAATAGTCACATTTCTTTCAAGAATTCTAGCTGCAAATGTACCAAATCCCTCACCAATATCAAATTTAATTCCAATTCCTCCACCATTTCCAACATTCCTAACACATCAATAATTTAAAAATCATCCGCCCTACTACCCTCAACATATATCTAACTATCATAGCTCCACTACTTACTACATCAAAACAACCAGCACAATCTATATTAAGTTTCTTAACATCCAAACAAGATAAATTCTTGCAACCAATACCACTCCAACCATAAATCTTTTCACTATAATTTTTCCAAGGTGAATCATGAAAAGAAAGAAAACCAATACCTTTGAAATTGTCTTTGCAAAGCATCTTCTTCATAGCAAAGACTCACAAGTCACTGAAAATAATTTTTTGTCCAAGACTCCAACCATCAAGAAAAGGCCCATTAACATTGTTATTCATAAATAGAGAAAGAAACCCAGATATTTCACACCAGAATGTTCTATAGAAACCACCATTTTAGTGATTCCAGGTCTTGAATCTTTAACCAAATGAATCAAATGGGGTTGCAAGAAAGTTTTCACTTCAGTTGGAATCTTGAAGCTAAAAAAATCAAAACTTTTATACCCTAAGAGCTATTGTACAAATATACAATCTCTTACTAGAGACCTCTTTTTGAAGAGCACACACTTATTTCCCGCAACAACAATGATGGCTCTTAATATGGTAAAATTAACAACTACACAAAAACCCTTAAATAATTGAACAAAAAATTAACTCAATACTTGTAATAATATATAGATAATTTCAAGTAAATTGGAAATTAAACAAGCTTAATAACTAATTAGATGAGGTGGAAAACATGGTTAAGAAATGAGGAGCTGGACAAATCTGCTAGTTTTTTTACGAGTGAGCTGCTACAGTGAAGTTAGTTAGTTACAATAATAGTCCGTTGATTCATTTTAGCCGTATATATACAAGTTGTATGAGAATTAATAATTAATGCATAATGAAGTAATTTTTCTCTCTCTTTCTGAATACAATTCTCTCAACTATTCTTCTCAGATTTATTTCCCTGGCTTAGCATATTCATCTTCATCGAGATTCTATCTCCTGAATTAGTCAATTTCATAATTTCATGCATAAATTGGTATAAGATCTAGCAATCCTTGAAATGGATATGCGACACGAAGCACGAACCAAGAAAGACCAGCAGAAGAAACAGACGATAGCTTTCTGCAGATTCAGGAGCAATTGAAGAAATTAATAAAGGGTATATCTAATATTTATGATCACAATGCTCAAACAGATATAGGAATTGGGTCAGATCAAGGAAGCCATTGAATATATGGAACAAAGGGCAGAAATAAGTAATCTGGAAGGTTGCTCAAGTGTTCTCCAAACTTGACGTGAGAGCAAGATACCACCGATTGAGAATAGCTGAAGGTAATGCTCATAAGACTGCATTTGAAACTCATGAAGACAACTACAAATTTTTAGTGCTTACTTTTGAATTGAACAATGCTCCATCATCCTTCCAAGTTCTCATGAATGTTGTGTTCAAACCTCTTTCAAGGAAGTCAATTTCGATATTCTTTGATGACATACTGATTTACAATAGGAATATGGTTTCTCATCTTGCTGATCATGTGAAATATGTGTTTGCTTTAATGAAATGGTTTGAATTGTGTGCAAAAATGTCAAAATGTGCATTTGGTGTAGCTAAGGTAGAATATTTGGGGTATTTTATTAGCGTTGGAAGGTGTTTCAAGTGATCCAAAGAAAATCTTGGTTGTAAAGGAATGGCCTATGCCTATCAGTATCAAATAACTCAGAGGGTTTCTAGGATTGACATAGGGTTTTGGTTCCATTTGTAGATCATTGCATGACTTGCTAAAAAACAAAAGGCTTTGTATGGATTGATGAGTTTACTGCAACATTCAACACCTTGAAGTAGGCCCCGGTATCAGTTCATGTGCTAGCAATGCCAAACTACTCCTAACCTTTCTTGAATTAAACCGATGCCAATGGCAAGGGTATTGGAGTAGTACAAATGCAAAAAGGCTATTCTATTGCTTATATAAACAGGTCCTTGGCTCCTAAACACCGGCTATGTCTGTGTATGATAGAATTATTAGCACTTACTTTTTATCTGACCAGGTGGTCTCATTATTTGTTGGGGAGACATTTTGTAGTCAAGACAGATTAGAAGTTATTGAAACATTTGGTAGAATAGAACATCCATACACATTTCTAGATTGCTGGAATCTCAAAGTTAATGGCTTTTGACTTCTCTGTTAAGTACAAAAAGGTTACTAAAAACAAGGTTGCTGATGCCTTATCTAGGAAACCCAATGTTGAGTTATTGGCTTCCTTACTTATTCCCAATAATGCTTTATTCCTGCAGATTAAAAAAACATGGGTGTTTGATCCTTATTTAAAGGAGATAATTTCCAAGATGCTTGCCAAGTTGCAGGTGAAACCTTTCAAGTCTTATACTTGGCGTAGTGAACAATTGAGATGGGAAGGCAAACTTGTAGTGGGAAATGATCTTGCCTTCAGAAGAACTATTTTAGAGTTATGACACATTTACCTCAAGGAGGACACTCAGGAATGAATGCCACTATTAGGAGAATACATCTGAAATAGGAAGGGCCTTATTCAAGACATTAGAGACTTCATTAGCAGATGTGATATCTGTCTGAAGAATAAGTATGATGTTGCTACTTCACCTGATTTATTATAATCAGTACATGCCCCTGAGGGTGTGTGGACAAATATATGCCTTAATTTATTATTGAAGGACTTACAAAGTCTAACGGGAAGGAAGTTGTTTTGGTAGTAGTATATGTACTTAGCAAGTTTTGTCACTTCATAAGCCTACAACATCCTTACCTTGCTCAGGCTATTGCTCAAAGCTTCCTTGACAATGCGTTTAAGTTGCATGGCAGTAACTATGACAAGTGATAGAGATCTTGTTTTCATTAGTTTATTTTGGTAGAAATTATTTACTCTACAAGGGGTCCAACTTAAAAAATATATTGTTTACCATCCCCAAATTGATGGTCAAACAGAGGTGTTTAATAGAACATTGGGGACTTACTTTCGGTGATTTTGATTTGATTGTCCTAAGGAGGGGTCTGCGTATTATAACACTACTTATCACACTACCATTAAGGGTACTTTTTACGAGATGCTCTATGGTCAAAATTCACTCTTACACCTTTCGTATTTGGTTGGTGAGTTCTCTGTTGACATGGTGGATAGGTCCTTAGTTGCTAGAGAGGCTATCACACAGTTGATCACGTTTCATATAGAGAGGGCATAACAAAGAATGAGGGATCTAGCAAATAAACATAGATCATACAAGGCTTTCACTGTTGGAGAATGGGTATATCTGGAATTATAGCCTTACGAACAAGTTTTCGTATCTATTAGGGCCTTTAATAAGCTTGAAACCAAGTATCTTGGGCCTTACCCTATTAATGCTGAGATTGGTACTTTGGTCCATAGGCTATATATTCCATGTGTCTCAACTTAAGAGGTGTCATGAGTTATCATTGGTTATTACCCATCCTCTAGTGTTTAACTTATCCATTCCTTATTTTCATTCTCTTGAGACTGTGTTGGAAAAAAAATTAGTGAAGAGGGGCAACAAAGTTGTTAGATAGGTCTTAGTCAAATGGACAGGTATCCTTGAAGATCAAGCTACGTAAGAGTTCCTCACTGAGTTGTAACACAAGATTCGTTCTTTTAACCCTAGAGGTCAAGGATGCTCTACGTCAGGGGGATTGTTGCAAGTAAATGGAAGTTAAATTAGCTAAATAATTGATTAGTTGAGGTGGCAAAAGTGGTTAAGAATATGTTGGTTTGTTTGGATTTAGTTGTTATAGTGAAGTTAGTTGCAACAATAGTATGTTGATTCATTTTAGACATTACATATATACAAGTTGTATGAGAATCCAAAATTTGTGCTTAATGAAATACCTCTTCTCTCTCTTTCTGAATACAATTCTCTTAGCTAATATTCTCAGATTTATTTTTCCGGCTTAGCATATTCATTTTGCTCCAGATTCTATTTCTTGGTTTGGTCAATTTCATAGTTTTGTGCAACATAGATTGAGAAGGATAGATATAGCCTGAAGACACAAAAAGACGACGATATTGAGTCCGCATGCTCCGCCAAACCATCAGACGCCCTCTCGAATCAAACAACGCCATTACAAAACTTAAGTTAAGAGGAAAATTCTCAAATTCACTTCAAAACTCCAAAAACTCCTTCAAATCAATTTTGGGTGAGTAAACCAGAACTACACCAAAACCATAGAACAGAGCAACCGCAGGACCACGATAGATGCAACCCAATTCCCAAATCGAAAAGCTAACCTTATGCTCCACATCTAACACCTTATAATGATCAAGAGCATTTTTCAGTCTTTAGTCGTCCTGAACATCACTTGCACCACCTCAATCTCCTCTTCAAACTGATATAACTTAACCTCTCGACAACAAGCTCCACAAGAACATCGAGGAACAATAACTGTCAAAACAAGGAACTCAGTCCAAGGCAAGGCCCAAAGTCTACCTTTTGATCTCAAAGACCAACAAATCCAGCTGAAACACAACCTTTTGAAGCTAACTATGCTAATCCAAAAGAAACCCATCATGTGAACGACAAGTTTGCACAGAGCCCAGCTCTAAGGAAGTACAACAAACTATTGAGAAATTGACTCTACGAGTCCACAAGCTACTCTGCTACAGCGAATCTAAACCAACCACCCAGTCTGAGGGAAAGCAAGTCGACATGGGGCGTATTAACACAGTCAACTGGTTGATAGTGGACCAAGGGTACCAAATCCTAATAATGAACTACGCAAGCGACCAAGCATGATAAAGCAAACCACACATCCTGAACTATAACCAACTCATGGATTTCATGTATTTCCTTAACCCCAGTTTGAAGATGAACCTTCTTAGCAAATTTCCATTTCCCAACAAAGTTAAGAACATAAACCACATTTGAATACCACCATTCAGATTCTAAACCATACACTAGCCGCGAGAGATATCAACACAGAAATAAAGAACCAACATTACAGCTAATCCAGGCGCAACAAGGGATCACACCTCCAACTTTTATCTAGCCATAATCAAACCCCATGACCATAAGAAGCAGACAAAGCCAAAAGGAGCCGAGAAAGCAAAAACAAAACTCCACAATCGAGAAAAGACTAAGGAAAAAGGAGAAAGCAACCAAAAAAAAAACTACTAGACTAAAGGAGGCCAACTACCCAACACACAACTCCAAAAACTAGAAATCTCCCAACTACTACACAAAAGGAACGACACACAACTAAGGCAACTAGGCCCTACAACACACAAAACTCAAATCAGGCGAAGCTTGTATAACCACCTATCAAACAAGTATTGGCATCACAACTAAAAACACCACAAGGGTGGTTAAAAGGGAAACCAACAATCCCAACACCCAGACTAAGCCCAACGCTCCTACCGAATCAAGAGAAGAGGGAATAACAAGAGGCAAGCTAAATATCCAGAAAATACAATCCAAAATTACATGAAATATATAGTAGGAATTATCTAAGAAGTTATATCAAGAAAGTATACAGAAGCCTACCTCAAAGCCGATCAAGAGTGCTCTGAATCCACCACACACGAGCTATCCATTTCCGAAAGGCCTCCAAATCGCCAAGCTATCAAATTATCAATCACAATGTAATTACAAATATTTAGACACTAAAATTGCAACAATTGGAAACAGACCCACAATCAAGTCAAAATGGGAATTTGGGGCCTACACCGTGAATCCCAAAATTCACTGTATCAAAAGGTCCTAAATGCCTTACTGAGCTTGTGCCCCAAAACGAGGCTCGATTCCATGCCTGGAACAACACAAAAAACCAAATGCAAATAAAACATCAATGGAAAAAAAACAAAAGAGAGATGATAGCCCCTTCAGGCGGAATATACCTCAAACGGAGAGCCTCCAACACTTCTGAAGCACTCCAACGTGTAGCCACGATCAACACGGACCCCTAACACTTTGAATCACCTTAATTGGAGCTCCCATGATCAAGAAATCGCAGGTTGAAGTTGACTGAAGCTAAAATTTTGCTATTTAAATAGCAGAGGTTCTGGTTGCTAAAAGCCATTTTTGTTCGCTAAAGCCCTAAATTCCAGTTACTAAAAGCCTACACCAGATATCAACATATCAAAAACAATTTTGGACATGAACTGTATGAATAATAATTTTAAAAAATTACAAATTACTAACTTTTCAGTAATCTGACAACTTACTCTATATGGAAGATGATGAAAAGAGGGAATTGGTTCAGTTAAGCCCTAAAATTTCGTGAGTTGGGGATAAGGAATTTCACCCTCTAAAAAATAAAGGGAGAAGTCGAGTGAATATCGCCGCCTGATTCTGAAAATTTTTAGACTAATTTTCAAATTAATCCATATTTTGTCGATAAAACCTAAGAAGATGGTGTCTAATATTGTCTTTTTCATATTTTTCACTATATTTCTATTTTGATTCCTTTTTTTTTGCCATTTATATTTTTTAAAAGATAGAATAACTTAATAATACAACATACTTAAACTTAATTGAGAAAATATATAGCATACTACACAAAACAAAAAGCAATGGAAAAACTAAATATCTAAATAAAGAAAATATAAAATGTAGAGCAAACTCACAAAAACTCATCAAAATAATTCATTTGATTCTCAAATTATTAAATACTCCCTCTGTCCCAATTTGTGTGGCACTTTTCATTTTTCGAGAGTCGAATAGCTTAGGTTTGATCGGGAATTTGCACATAGAATCTTCAAATTTTTTGAAATGAAATTTATATATTTGTAAACTACGTAAATATAACTATAAGTCACAATAATTGACAATTCAAAATACTTAAAAGATATATGAAAATTTCACGGTGAAACATAGACTTGTTTGAATCTCGAAATCTAAACGGTGTCACATAGATTGGGACGGAGGGAGTATCACTTATTAGATGAAAATGTAAAAATATAATGTAAAAATTCTAATATTAGTTATTTAAATTCAAAACTCTTTTGTACTATGAAAATAGAAGACAATCATGTGCATCGACTTTGTAAAAAATAATTACTTTTCCTTTCATAGCATAACTAAATTTGTAGGTCAGACACACGATATTACTAAGCCCTCATTTAATTGCACTTGATGAAAATTTTAATTTTAAATTATTCATATTTTCAATCATTAAGGGTCTGTTTGGTATGAAGAAAAGCATTTTCTAAAAAATATTTTCCAATTTTCTCATGGTTGGTTAGCTTAAATGTTTTCCAAATAAATTTAGTTTCCTCAAATTTAAGAAAATGACTTACCTTCGAAAAAATAAGGAAAACATTTTCCGAAATTCTTTTAAATCTCACACCTCAACTTTCACTCTTGGGTACCGATTTCCTATACTAATTCAAAATTTGACTCCTGATTCTCAATTCGGGACCAAACTCTCGACCTTGATTCGAGACCCAATCTCGGGTCCCAAATTAGATTGGGGTAGAATCTCAATTGAGTGTTCGGTTCTAGATAAGTATTCATGGTCGAATCTTGAGTCATGTGTCGGGGTGGTGTTCCAAGTTGGGTGTCAGAGTCAGGTTACAGGTTGAGAGTCGAGGTAGGGTCCTAGGTAAGGTGCCAAGCTTGGGTCCCCAATTAATTACTGGGGTCGGGTATTGAAGTTGAATCACAGTTCAAAAATTGAATCCTAGGTTAGGTGTTAGGCTCGGGTCTCGCATCAGGTGTTGGTCTTGGGTCTTGGTTAGGAAGTTGGATCCCGAGTTGGGAATTGTGGTCAGATGTAATTTTGTAGTCAGTTCTCAAGGCCAAATGTTGGATCGTTGGTCAGGTTTAGGTATCGAGTTCGGGTCCTGATTCGAAAGTCGGATCCCAGGTAGGGAGTCAGGGGTCAAATCTTAGTTCGAAAGTTTATTCCTAGGTCAAGAGTTAGGAATCGGGAGTCGAAAGCTGAGGTCATGATTGGGTCTCGGGTCATATGTTAAGTTAGGGTCTCACTTCAAACGTCAGGTCGGGCATTTGGTTTCGCGATCAGGTTGTCATTTTGAAGTCAGGGCCCGATTAAGATGGCAGGGTTTGGTTTGGGTGTCAAGTCCAGGTTAGGGAGTCATAATTTGAGTCACAAGTAGAGTATGGGGGTTGAATCCCAATCGATGATCAAGGTCATCTGATAACTCTCAAATGTACTCTGTAAAACCAATTAAAAGAGACAACAATTATCGTCAATAAAAATACCCAACTAGAGTCGGGGTCGATTCCCATAGAGAGTGGTATATTGTAGAAAATTCTATCAAGGTATTTGGATTGTAAAGTCATTCATTTGTAAAAGTAAAAACAAGTGGGTGGATGATTCCACCTATTTAACAAAAGAATTTGGTTATCAATGGTCACAATTCAACTAAAAGTTCGGAAATTCAAGAAGTAACAATTAATCAACGGTGTGGGGATTTGAAATTAATGTCACATAGGGGTAATTGTCTTTCTCTATAGTGATGAATATTCATGACTAGCTAAGTCATATTCAATAATGCTAATCATCTTTTGATCTCATAGCATCCTTGTATAGAATCTCCTTCCGGTTTCACTGATATGCTATACTAAACAACCCAATACCTTAATCTATTCTCTCTTTCCATGCAGAAATAGAGCAAATAGATCGGAACCATAACCTCTATTTTCAAGAAAGTTACATACATCAAACCTATATTGATAGTATCATAATAATTATCCACTCCAATCGATCTCTTTCAAGAATCAACTGGAGATCATAAGTAGAAATTAAGTTTGATACCTTATCGCATAAGTTAACCCCATGCTAATTAACCCAAATTTATATATGAACAACATCAAAATAGAGCATAACACAATACCCACTACATTAAATACACACCCAACCCCATAATTGCACCCTCAGATCTTGGGATTTTAGCCATCCATCATAAAAAGTAAAAAAATATACCTTTCATGAAAGTAGCAATGAGTAACATAAAATTAAACAATCACAAGAAAATCCACTTTGGATTCAACTTCAATTTGTCATTTTTAAAAAACAAAAGCTGAAAACCCCAAAAACTAGGAAGTGTTCTTCACAAGGTAAAGTGTTGTTCTCCTCTCACTTGCTCATACACCAAAAACTATTTTAACTTTTGTGAACTCTAAACTCTGAACTCTGAACTCTGAACTCCGAACTCCCTAATTTCTCTCTCATTTGGGCTATTTATATTATTGACAAAATCTGGCCCAAAACTCACTACATGACCCATTGGGCGACATTAGTCGAGCTCACCGATCATGTTGGGTGAATCTCCCTTTGGTCTTCAAATCACCTTTTCTTTCTCTAGGTTTCAAGTGTTTGAACCTCCGTCAGCGAGCTCGTTCAATTCTGCCTTTCACATTTGGCATATCGCCAAGTACCACCTTAATTAGCCTTTTGAGCCTTCTACTATTCACATTCTACTGTTGCTTTCAGCGATGGTCAACATATTCACCCTTTCTCATTTGGTGCGTCATCTTTCCATTTGCTGTCCGCTGACCTGCCTTAATAGATGCAAGTGTTGTGCATTGTCAATTTGGGTGAGGTCATGCCCATTAGGCGATCTCTCTTTCTTATTTGGCGATCATCAATGTATAGTTTGCGTTTATTTTTACATTTTTTGCCACTCTTTCAAACATTCATCCTTCCCTTGTCATTTATCCTTTATAGGTGCAAATCATCAAAATATCAGTAGAATAGAACATAATTAGGCATTGAGGGCACTAATTGTTGAGCTAAATAGGCCTCAAATGAGTGTAAATCTACCACTTATCAACACCCTCAACTTAAACTTTTGCTTGTCTTCAAGTAAATGAAAAACAAAATTAGCTCAATAAGGATGTCTACAAAAGTTCTCAATGGGAGATAACATACAAGTGTCATTATAAAAGTATTCTCAACAACATTCTACACTTAATTGTGATAAAAAAGCTTCAAATGATGACTAGTCGGTTTCAACATAAGCTCAAGCTCAATGTACCTTCTTCTCTAATGCAAGACCATGTTTCAACAAATGCATTCAACTGTCCTCACATCTAGAACGATTTAATGCTCTCAAAAACAAATCAACAAAGAAATAAGGAATCAATCCAACTCTCACTCTCTCAAAAGAGAAATACATTCAAGCTTCATCCAATAGGTTTGCCTATATTTTCCAATCATCAGACAACCTAGTTCATGCAAGATATCAAGGGTATTTCAAGATTGTAATGGGGCTGAGGGTTAAGGTATGGTCAATTTGGCTTAGTGGCTTCACCTTTTAAAAGCATTGTTACAATCATCTTCACCTCTTCTCAAGTTTTTTATTTTATTCTTTTTCATTTGGAAACTCAAACTTTGAATTTCCACTCACTTTATTCGGAATCCCCTTTATTTCATCAACTTCTCTTTTTCTTTTCCATTTTTAAAAAAAAATTCATCATAATATTTCTCTTTTTTTATAAGACGGGGTTCCTTCTTTTTATACACACTACTAAGTTAAGCCTTATTTCATTTCTCTTTGACCTTTACTTGGCTTTCATTCCTCCTTCTTTTTTATATCCCTAACTTAGGCTTTTGACCTAAGTTGGCTATTCAAACACATCAGTTCTTCAAAAAGGATTTTGGGTGAGAAGGTAGGGACAATTTGTCTTAAGAGGTTTCATTTTTTTTTTGTCAACAAATGGTTTAGGCTCAAATGGAGCCAAAATGGATAAACACCATCACAAGGTAGTCACAAAGGATATGGAAATTTGGGTCCCCTCTTAGAATTTCTACCCAAGATCACGCCTTACAATTACCAAGATTTAGACAAGTAGACTAACAGGAAAATTCTAGGATTCCACACACGTGTTTTCAAGTAAAATCTCACCAAACATGGCACTTCTAATACACTCATTTAGCATAGCCCAAAAAGATAAAAAACATACATGTAATGTTCATTGCAAGGCTCACATCACAACGCATCTAGTCAAAAAAAGATTCAAAGAAATCACTCAAAAGTGCAGCCACATCAATTACATTCTTGCGACACCAAAATTATACCTCATGTTCATCATGAGTACTATTCAAGACATCGATATTGAATATAATCGATCCTCCAATTATTATCAATGAAAACTCAAGCATTTCACGGTTTTCAAAACTCATGGGGGTAGTTGCAAAATTGAGAAAAAAAATGAAAGAGGCAGTAAGAGATAGACCAAAAGAAATGAAATAGTCTAATATAAACAAAAGTAAAATACTACAATCATCCAAAACATAAAAATAACAAAATACAAAGACAAAAGGAAAATATTAGCACAAAGGCCCTCACCCGCCAAAAATAAATGCATTGTTTCCTCGATGAAAAAGTAATATATACGGGAGAAAGAGTCAAAATGTCCCCCTGACAGGTTATGCTTGTGAGTGCTCTCATTTGAATCCTCTGGCAGGGTAGCATCAGATGATGAATCACTGCCTGACAATAGTATCACATGAGGCAGCAATGTCGCATCAGTGTACGTCACATCATTGGGAGGAATGGTGGAGTTTGAAGGACTCCACTGGTACTAACTGTTGAAGTCTCCCGAAGGGATCTCTCCAAGGTGGCCTGGACAATCATCTCCTCAGTTTCCCGCAACTCCGTGAGTGTCTATGCAATACCATACTCATCCTTCTCTCTCCTCACCTCATCATCATCTATCTCCTTGACCAAATTATCATCGACCCCCTCATCATCATTAATAGCATCCTCAGTAGCAACTCTCTCATCTATCTCACTCTTCTACACACTCGGAGTAGGCTTACTTTTGGGAATCATCGGTGGCATAGATGCATGTGCATCAGGTAGGGTAACATCTCCCCACAACATCGAATTGTCAGTAGAGCTCATATTGACTACGTTCGCTCGCAAGGTAGGAAACTCACCTCTCATGGTGTCAATCACATTGAAACTACCCTTGGCCTGCTCTCAGGCCTCTAATCTAGTAGTGAGATTGTCCAACCTCACATTATTGGCCTCAATCAACCCCTCACATCTAGTCACCCTCTCCCTCAAAGGGGCTATTGCCCGCTCAATCACCCCATCAATCAGTTCAGAAATGTCCTTCTCAACCCTAGCGGCTCTAACATTCGTAGATTGGGCAAGACTGCCAATTTGATAAATTAAGGCCTGGGTCAAGGTTGACAGGGAGTATGAATTGGGGAAGGTATAAAAAAAAAACAGTCACAGTAGTAGCAGGAGTAGAAGGCACTGTAGAAGATATACTTGCCTGCTCCATAGAAGGAGTAGATGTGGTGGCCTCAAAATCCCATACGGCTAGATCAACTACAGGCGTGGTGTCTGGTGGTGGCAGATTCCTCTGATCTGCTTCGTGCCATAAGTAATTAGATTTAATCTGTCGGATGTCGTTGGAAGAGGTTGGTGTGACTCGTACATCAGATTTCTCCCAAAAGGGTATTCCCACTTTCTTAAAAGCTGGGTAATAAGGACTAGGGGTGGAAGGGAGGTCTGCTCTTGCCTGGCCCGTAGATATATCTCCTTGATAATAATAGTTACAACATTGATCTGCTCCCTTTCGATTATAGTGCCCACTAGCACTGCCTTAGGATGCCAGAGAACAGATTCATTTTTAGACGACATTATATTGTTGCTTATTAACCTGAACAAATATCGGGCCACAATGTTCAAATATTTATTTTCAATTCTTGCACCATTAGCCATCCACGACGAAGAACCATCATATATCAATGAGTCTAACCACCCCTTCAAAGAGTCTAGTTCCTGGCGCATCCGGATATGGTACGTATCAGCATTACTGGAAGGGGTGGCAAAGGCTTTGTTTATTTCATCCGCGTTACATTGTACCATTTTTCCCCGCCCTTATATTTCCTCCACAGGCTTCTAAATTGTGCTATTCCTTTTCTTTGGTAAGGCCTGAGCATAGGCTGAAAAAATTCCCTTGCCCATGATAGAACATATGGGTTTTGAAGTCTTGTAAAACCCTCGAAACAATAGAACCGAATAATATCCCAAATCGCAGGGTAGTCACTCAAGACATCATCTATGAAGATCCTTTTCTACTCTAACATGGTATGCTCTCCATCTACCATTTGCCTATTTAAGCTCCTTGGAGCTAAGATTGGGAGAACCCTTGATGTTGGTGCTTGAGTGGGTGAAGGTTGCACCAGTTTGGATCGGATGTCCATTCTTTTCTTGCAACCCCCTGTTATGGGTTGCGCAACTGCATATGTAGATACATGTTGGGTGGTAGGTTCTGATCGACGAGGAGCCTCCGATTGCTCATGGATAACTATGCCCTTCTTCTTTTTCAACATAGGGGGAAGAAGAGGAGAGTCTTTGTCAGATTCTATGTCTGAAGTCACCGCCTGTTTTCTCTTTGTCTTAGCCATAATCTACAAAACACAAGTATTAAAACATAGAATCGGTGAAGGTTCATTGAAATCAAACTAAACTGAAAGCACAATTCCAAAATATCCTGAGGCTCGCCTATTGAGAAGGTGGATCACCTAACAAGATAGGCGAGCTCTGATGATCTCATCGATGTAGACAGAAGTAATTATCAAATAATCCAGGCATAATGCATGGAGTCAAGTCCATCGAAACTGACAGTGTAAAATAAAAAGAAACAAACATCAAAGGTGATGTGCATTCCCACTCGGCGATTCACCAAGGGGGTTCGGAGAACTAAGACAAGCACGCCGCATGGGACAGTGCCTAAGGTAACATATTTACTCAAGAAGGCCTCATTTGCTGATTCACCTAACCTCATTCGCAAGCTAAGACATGCCCGCTGAGCAGGAGGTATTCAACCTAAAGCCTACCTTTCATAGACAAACCCAATATATGCAACAATATCTAGCTTCCCAAAATCATAACAATCTACCCATGGGTACTCAGATTTCCCCTAATTATCACAAAGTATTGCTTAAATTAACGATTTGCCCTTAAGAAAGTCGACACTTTATCTATCATTGGGCAAAATCATGCAATCGGTCAACATTGGGTTACTCAGATTTTACCCACATCAAATTCAACCAAGACCCACTAACTTTAAGAGTTTAATTTCAATATTTAACCAACACAATCGATTTTACTAATTTCTAGTCAATGACTCAAGCAATCAATTCATGGCATAATTCAATACGATCATTATAGTACTACTACCCATTGAAATCAAACAATCACATGCATCACATGGCTTATAGACAATATATAAAACACAATTTAAGGCTCAAAATGAAAAATGAAAATCAAAAATCAACTTCACAAGAAAGAAAAACTCGAAAATAGAGAAGAATAGGGTTGGTTCGACTAATCTTGCAAGTGAATGCACTCAACGCACTCAATAATCACACACTCAAACAAGGAATCGCAAGCAAAAGGGAAGGAAGGAGCTCAAAAATTTGCAAAATGATTTTTTTTGTATCTGAAATGACCCTTGGTGTTTTTATATCAGACACACTCACTGGTCACAACTAACATCGCGGAGTGTGTTTGATGGATCGCCAACTGGAGCTGAAGCTCGCCAAAACTTCCTAAACAAATACCAAACATGAATGCTAATTTAGCGGACCCAATGCATTTTAAATAGTGTACTTCAACGGATCTAATTTTGGACCACAGATCATCGAAATAGATAGTACATTTTTTCACATTTTCTAGCTCAGAAGGTGGACAAGAATGAGTCCGAATAACCTCTTCGATGGATCGCCGTGCTGGTTTTGGCATTGCCTTTTCCAACATTTTGACTCATTTTCAACTTGCACTCACAACACACGTTATTGAAAGCAATAAACAAAATGAAAGACTTGGGTTGCCATCCAAGAAGATCCTTATCTAACATCATAGCACTACATCGTTCTCATATCCTTGACATTCATTTTTGGGATTTCGGACGGTGTCACTAGGCAATGTTCCCTTTAGCCTTGGATTGAGATGAGTTGATATGTGGCACAATTGGGTCTCCAACTGCTTGATAGATGCCAAATCAGAGGTTACCGTTTGAGATAAAATGGAGAACTCAATTATTAATTCCTTCAACACTTTATCGGACCTTTCAACCTTGTTTAAGATCCTTGTGAGCATTTCCTCGATTCGTTTACCTTCTGGACTAGCTGGGTCCTTTGGTCATTGACGATTATAGGGAGGAACATATCTATCTTTGCCAGCCTCCCTATCTCTTTAATTCCTACCTCGCCAATCTTTCCAACCATTATCTCGATCCTAGTTCCAACCTTGGTTCCCACCTGGTCATTGGTAATATTGGTGAGAACACCCCGTTTGGTTTCCCAAATATTGAACTTCTTTATTGTATAATACCTCAAACTTGGCATCATCTGGGCACTTCCTACTATTAGTCCCAGCCGCATTCACTGATTTAAGTCCACCTCCCATGACATGTTTTGACAACAAATCGAGTTGGGTCATCATTTAAGCCATGTTTCATCTCACTTATTGTCCTTCTCAATTTGCTCTTTTCTCAAACTCTGTTGTAGATTAGACACTTGATCTTCTCTAGTAAGCCATGCTCAGTTAACTTTTGTCATATCATATAACAACAAAGTTATCACGTCATACAGTTGTCTCTTTAATCCTCCTTCGACTAGTTGATCAGCCAAACCTTTATTGACTGAATGAAAGTTGCAGTAGAAGTATTGCAACAATAAATTGTTTGGAACACCATGTGTTGGACAATGCAAAAGTGGTTTCTTGAACTACAACCAAGTCTAATGTAGAGTTTTACCTACAACCAAGTCTAATGTAGAGTTTTACCTCTAATACACTTGAAAATTTTGATTGGGTTCTATGTTTCACAATCTTTGAGGGGGAAAGAATCTCCAAGAAAGCTGGATTCATTCAACTCATCCCAAAAGGTGATAGAGCCATTTAACAATTTTGCCATCCATCTCTTAGCTTCACCCATCAAAGAGAATGAGAATTAACCTCAAGCTCACGGACTCTTGTGAGATGCTTTTGAACACAAACAATTCACACACTTCCACCAAATTCTGAAGATGTTCATGGGGATGTTCATGAGCTAAACCCTCAAACATTCCTCTTAGTTAGAGCAACTGTAGCATTGTATCGGTTACATAAAACACAACCCTCCCAGTTGTGAGAGGTATCTGGATGGCTCTCGTGGTTTGAACAATATTCACATGCATATCATTCCAATCACCCATGTTGTCGTTTTGACCCTAGTGACTATCGTTGACACTACCATGGTCACTCATCAGATTAGACCTATAAATCAGCCAACAACCATGCAAAACAACAATATACTGCAACTAAAGAAATTTACAAACTAATTTCTCAAATTGAATTCTCAACCACCATTCCCTAACAATGCCGCCATTATTTTTAACACCTAAACTCTTTAAAACCAATTAAAAGAAATAGTGGTCGTCATTATAAAAATACCTAGCTAAGAGTCGGGTCAAATCCCACAGAAAATGGTATATCGTAGAAAATTCTACAAAGAAATTTGTATTGTAAAATCATTCATTTGTAATAGTAAAAACAAGTGGGTGGATGATTCCACCAATTTAACAAAAGGATTTTGTTATCAATGATCACAATTAAACTAAAATTTTAGAAAATCCAAGAAGTAACAAGAAATCTAGGGGTGCGGGGATTGGAAATCAATGTCACATATTGGTAATTGTGTTGCTCTTTAGCGATGAACATTCATGAATAGGCTAGGTCATCTTCAATGGCGCTAATCTTCTTTCGATCTCATATCATCCTTTCATAAAATCTCCTTTTGATCTCATCTATATGCTATACTAAACAACCCAACACCTTACTCTATTCTCTCTTTTGATGCAAAAATAGGGCAAATAAATTTGACTCCTAACCTCTATTTTCAAGCAAGTTACAGACATCTAGACTTAATTGCTAGTATCTGACTAATTACCACTCCAATCATTCTCTCTCGAGCATCAAACGGAGTTCAGAAGTAGGAATTAAGTTTGCAACCTTAATCCATAAGTTAACCCCATGCTAATAAGCCTAAAGTCATGTATGAACAGTAGAAAAACATAGCATAACACAATATCCACTACATTAAATATACACCCAACCCCATAATTGCACCCCTAGATCTTGGGGTTTTATCCACCCATCACAAAAAGTAAAGAAATTATACCTTTCATGAAGGCAGCCATGGTAACATGAAATTAAGCAATTACCCCACTTTGAGTTAAACTTCAATTTGTCAATTTAAGGAACAAAAGTTGAAAACCCCCAAAACTAGAAAGAATCCTTCACATGGTAAAGTGGTGTTCTCCTCTCACTTGTTCATACACAAAAAACTATTTTAAACTTCCATGAACTTTCAACTTCGAACTCTGAACCCCCTAATTTCTCTCTCTTTTGGGCCATTTATATTTTCCCCAAAATCTGGCCCAAAACTAAATACATGACCTATTAGGTGACATTAGTTGGGCTCACATATCACATTGGGTGAACCACCCTCTTCTTTTTAGCTTGCCTTTTATTGCTCTAGGTTCGGGTATTTGAACCTTAGTTGGCAAGCTCGTTCGAGTCTGCCTTTTACATTTCTTGTATCATCAAGTACAACCTTAGTTCTCCTTTTGAGCCTTTAATTTTTCTCCTTGTAATGTCACTTTCGGTGATGGTCGACATGTTCACCCTTTCTCATGTGGTACATCGCCTTTTCATTTGGAGTTTGCCGACCTACCTCGATAGATGCAAGTATTGTGCACTGTCAATTTTTGTGAGGTCATGCCCATTATGCAATCCGCCTTTCTTTTTTGGCGATGATCAATACATAGTTTGCACTTCTTTTTACATTTTTGGTCATTCTTTCAAACATTCACCCTTGCCTTGTTCTTAGGCCTTCCTAGCTGCAACTTATCAAAATATCAATAGAATTGGACATAATTAGGCATTGAAGACACTAATTGTTAAGACAAATAGGCCTCAAATGAGTGCAAATCTACCACTCTTCATTGTGTCTAGATTTGGGTGTCAGGGTTTAGTTCTAGGTCGGGTGTGTTGGTTTGCATTACGATCGAAATTTGAGCCATGGCTCAGGACTCTAGGTCGAGTCTTATGTCGAGAGTTGGGGTCGGGGTCGGATCTTAATTCAGATATTAGGGTCAAGTCTAGGTTCAAAAGTCGAGTCTCAATTTAGAAGTTAGAGTTTGATTTTTGATCGGTCATAAAGTTGGGTCCTAAGTAAGGTTTCATGGTTAGCTCCATGTTTGAAAGTCGGTCCCAGGTCAAAAGTTGGGATCGGTTTCAAATTTAGAAGTTGGGTCTTGGGTATAGAGTCAAGGTTGGATCCCAGTTCAGTCACTAGGGTCGTGTTCTGGTTCGAGTGTGGGGATTGGAGTCAGGTCCTTGTTCGAGTTTTTGAATCTGAGCATGAATTGGTGTCAAGGACTGGGTTGAATCTCATGGTCGGATCACATACCCGTCGTTAGGGTCGTGGCCCTGTTTGGGTGTCGGGGTCGAAATTGGGTCCTATTTTGACTATCGGGTCTCGACTCAAAAGTTGAGGTCAGGTTCCCGGTCTGGTGTCAGGATTGAATCTTTAATCGGTCATCAGAATCACATTCAATTTGGGTATTAGGTCGTGTCCCTAATGGGTTATCAAGGTTGGTTTTTGGGTCAGGAACTATTTTCCTAAAAGGTATATTGTAATTTCTAGCCAAATATAAATAATAGTTTCTGGACAATGTTTTTCACTCACCAACCAAATATTAGATAATATTTTCTCACTCACCAACCAAACATGAGAAAATAAGAGAAAACATTTTCCTACATACCAAACTGTATCATCCCGAAAATTTCTAAGTTAAGACTCTGTTCATTCTTTATGGTGAATAAGATATGTGTTGAGTGATTTAAAAATTTTCTTAGATGTTAAGGTCGCTGAAATTCCATAGCATAAAGTTGAGTTGGAAACTTTCCTTCCAATTGAATTTCTCTATAAAATTATTCTTTGGTCAACTTCGAACAACCATAACTTTTAGAACATAATTAGTTAGGTGTCCAATGAGGTATCAAAATCGAAGGTCTTCGAGTCAAATTTCCAATTTTGCTGAGTTTGCTAAATTCTGTGTTCAGATGAAGGAGTTATTCTCATTTGAGTGTAGCCTTTATTATTTAGGAATTTTTTCATCCATTTTAAGTAGGGTTTTTTTGATCTTTTCCTTACCCGACTAGCCTAACACGTTCTAACCAACCAAGTTAGGTGTCTAATGAGGTATCAAATCGAAGGTCTTCGAGTCCAATTTCCAATATTGTTGAGTTTGCTAAATTCCGTGTTCAGATGAAGGAGTTATGCTCATTTGAGTGTAGCCTCTATTATTTAGGCATTTTTTCATCCGTTTTAAGTAGGGTTTTTTTGATCTTTTCCTTACCCGACTAACCTAACACGTTCTAACCACCCAAGTTAGGTGTCCAATGAGGTATCAAATCGAAGGTCTTCAAGTCCAATTTCCAGTATTGCTGAGTTTGCTAAATTCTGTGTTCAGATGAAGGAGTTATGCTCATTTGAGTGTAGCCTCTATTATTTAGGCATTTTTTCATCCGTTTTAAGTAAGTTTTTTTTTTATCTTTCCTTACCCGACTAGCCTAACACGTTCTAACCACCCAAGTTAAGGGGAATAATCAAACTAAGTCAATTCAAAACATTCCAAAAAAATTTAGAAGATTTGGGAAAAGTTGAAGTGGAGAAAAAGAAAATAGTTTCAAACGTTCATCGAGTTTCGAGGATTTTCGACAAGAACTTTGTTTCTTTTGAGTTATGTAAGTTTTCATAGTGTTGGGTTTGTTCTACCTTATGCCAATCATGCAAATTTTTTCCATGAATTCATTCGTGAAGTCAAATTATTGAACTCTTGAGGAGTTTTTTAGGTTTTTGCTTCATTCTTTAACAATGGAGTCTTGTTGAGTTCTTGAGGTGAGGGTCTTGTGAATGAGTGTGGTTCTTGGTAGAGTTTGTGTGGGTTGTCATTGGAATGGTGTTTGGTTTATGAATCTAGGAGAATTTTGAGGAAATCATTCAATTCTAAAGGAGATAAGGCTGGAAATTGAGTTAGAAAGTCCGTCGAGTTTCTGGCCTCGAGCTGGGGCAACACGCCCCCAAAGTGCCAGAGGGGATGGGGAAGCGCGCCTGCAGTGCACCAGGAATTACCTTCAGGAGTTTAAGGGCTGGCACCCTGCGCCAGGAATGCGCCAGGGTTGCCTGCCCTCGTTTCTATTCCATCTAATTTCTTTTAAATCGTGTCTTCTCTCTCTTCTTATTTATAACTATCTAAAACTCCATTAACCATGAAATACCCTATACATATCCTAATCATCTTTCTTAAATTATATTTCAAATTGAAGTAAAATTAAGAGGAAAGTTCATGACGGTCCTTGAGTCAAACTGAGAATTCTTTTGAAATCAACTATAGTATTTAACTAACTCTTGAGGAAGTAACTATCTGAACGATAAGAGTTGTACCCATGAGTTCTATATTGTCACTGAGATCCTTGAGTCTAGTCGTTCATGCCCAGAATTCCGCATGAACTCTATGAATTAAGTGTTCTTGTGAGGAATAGTATCGTTGAGTTCTGTGTTCCGAGTTCTTCAGTCCTAGAGTTCTTGAATTCTGAGTATTGAGTTTCCATATTTCTATAAAGATCCCTGAGTTGAGTCGTTCATTCCCATAATTTTCCATGAACCCTATGAATTGAGTTATATATTTTGAGAAGATTTTTAGGCCTGCATCATTTTATGATGTAGATACAGTTGATCAGGGTCATCAACAAGCGCTCTGTTGATACCACTGTCAATTCTAGTTAGTTTTGTTGAGCCTCCTTGCTTTTGGAGAGTTCCACATTTACTTTCAGTTTGTTAGGATGTCGTGGGTTTTGTCCCGACATCCATCATAGTATTTAGATACTTCATAGACAGTAGTATTTCAAGGAGTACTTTCCATTTTCCTTGTTAATGTTTTAAGACTTGAGTTAGTTTCTTATGGCTATATGAGTGTTTTTAAATATTCTGAGTTATTTATTTTGAGAAATTTGAGTTAATATTCGCAGTTGAGTCCCTATGTTGTTGAGTAAGTCTTCTGCTGAATATTGAGCCAGACCAAGGGTTTGCTTGGGGACCAACGATGGTTCTTGAGTGCAGGCCACGTACAGGGTGTAGGCTTCGGGTCTGACAAACTTGGTATCAGAGCACAGAGGTCAAATGTCATAGAGTGTCTATAAAGTCGTGTCAATAGGAGTTAATTTATGGCTGTGAGGGCCCCACTTCTATAAATGAGGGACTACAACCATTTAAGAAAAGTTTTTCTTCCTTCATACTTTAAATAGTGCAGTAGAACTATGTCATAAAGAATTTATTCTAACTCGTGTTTTTCTCCTATCCATTCGACTACTCGTCATACTCAAGGTGGTTGAAAACCAAAGTCAGATCCTTATAGATGAGTAATACTCAACAAAAAACTTTAGAAAGTCATGAGACCATAGATGGGCTTGAGAGAAGACCGTGAGTGAGTTTAACTATTGAGATTCAAAAGAATGTACTCATATTCATATGAGTTGTGTGTTTGAGCTAAAAGTGAGATGTACTCTCTTGTCTAAACCTTGTTTCGGATGAGGTCCTTATGAGAAAGTGTGTTGTAGAGATTGGATAGCGTTTTCACCTTAAAGGATAGTATGAGTTATGACGTTAAAAGTAGTGGTAGAAAAAATTCCCAGAGTTAGAGGAAAACATGCGGAGGTATAGTAATCTATGAAAAGGAGATAGTGATGGGGGCAGATTATGTTGTTGCAATCATGCGGTTATTCACTTATAAAAGATGAGTTCCTTTATGAGTAGAATAAGGAATAATAATGTTGTAAATAGTTCGTGATAGAAGGTAGAGGGATTGTTATTAGTCAGAATCAGTTAGAGTATATTTTAACTAGAATAGAGTTGATGTCGATGTGCCATTGTGTTAGAGAAGACTAAATATTTGTGTTGGATAAGAGAGCAGTGTATTCATGAGGTGATATACCCAAGGTAGGCTTATGATTTTTAAAGGGAGGATCCCATGGTATTTGGAGAATGATAGAACTAATTAAGAGATAATGCACAATAAGTGAGTAAATAGTACTTCAGTTGTGAAATGGAAGGTGAAGGTTATATGTAGGTAGGTAGATGGAGAGCTAAAGATTTCCTACTTGATTGGAGGTCTTAATGGGCGACAGTTTCTTAATTTTAGCTAGTATTCATAAGTTACTATAGTATGTGATGGATTATGTTGATACTTGTGTTTACTAATAGACACAAGCTTGAATTTTAGATGTGTGTCGTGATCAAAAGGATGGCAACTTGAGGGTGATGATACTAGTTTTGAGATGTGATTTGGTAGGTTTGACATAGAGTAGGAGAGGGAATTAAAATGTTAGTTGCATTGAATGAGAGTAGTACGAGTGTGGGATTCCAATTTTTCATGAGAGTAATAAAGTACGGCTAAGTCATTGAGTAACAAAAGTATTAAGAGGTGTGCCCGAGATTGTATGTAGTCATATGAGATTCCCTAAAAAAGTTAGATGAAGCATCCTTAGAAGCCAATGAGAAGAGGTTAAAGAAGCATCCTATAAAGAGGTCTTAGTACCTGCTTATGGAGAGTTCGGTAGTCATGAGATAAGCTTTTCCCAAGTATTAGAGTAAAGGGAATGTAGACAAGTTTAGAGATGATGGAATAGATCCATAGCTTTCAAGTGTCAAATATATACCTAAGGGGGATATGATGAGATAAGAAACCAAGTAAAATGTTGAGGATGAGATAGTGATGTTTTCCGAATGACTTTTAGACTTACATCAATCAATTCATACTCTAGCCTATTCCTAGAAGATTAGTTATTACAACATGTTGTTGATATTCCTAATATTAGAATTGTGTGTATGACCTATGCTCATACATTTTAGAGAGATTCATATATATGCTCATTTTCCAGAATGAGGGGCAAAGACTTTAACCCATTGATATCTTTCTTACTCCATAAAGTTATGGATATCAGTCTCATGCTATGAACCTATTCATATAAGCAATCATGGCTCACAGTATATTCAGTCTCACAAATTCATGATTTACTTTCTATGGCTAGCAACATAATGTTATGTCATGCATATTTAGATATCTCGAATGAATTGTGCTTATGATCTTTCGCCTTAACGATCTCTCAGTGATCCTTTTTAGTTGAGAGTGGTATTGTTGGTAGTAGTGATGTGATGATAGAGAAACATATTGTTATTTTCTTATTGTAATAGTGCTGGTATGCTTATTCAATCTAAGGTTTTAAATGTGGAGGGAGAAGAAGATAAAGTATGAGTAATAAGGCAATTCTCGGTAATAATTCATGAAAGTTCTGTTGGTAGAAGTGATAAGAGAATGAGGAATTCTTATAAGGAGTGGTTAGTAGGAATCTATGGAGTGGTTATAGTACTAGGCTTGAATGTGCTGTTGGTAATATGTGGACAATGTGTCATACATTAGGTATTTCGTGATATGAGCTCAAGGTTAGCTTAATGTAGTGGTAAGGAGTATTGTTCTTGGGATGAGATTCCCTATAGAGGTATATAACCTGAATCTTGTGATTTAGATCAGAATAATCACCTTATGTTAAGTACTTTGTGATTTTGAGTTAGGCTTGAATATAGTAAGAGTAACCCTTTCAATTCTCTGACCATTCGTCATTCGAGGACGAATGATCACAAGGGGGAAATATTGTAACATCCCAAAATTTCTAAGTTAATACTCGAATCATTATATATGGTGAATAAGATTGGTGCCAAGTGATTCAAATTTTTCTTAGATGCTAAGGTCACTAAAATTCCAGTGCATAAAGTTGACTTGGAAACTTTCCTTCCAATTGAATTTATCTATGAGATTATTCTTTATTCCACTTCAAACGAATATAACTTTCAGCACATAATGAGTTAGGTAGCCCATGAGGTATCAAATTGAAGGTCTTCAAATCCTTTTTCCAATGCTGCCAAGTTTGCTAAATTCCGTGTTTGGATGAAGGAGTCATGCTCATTTAAGTGTAGCTTCGCTAATTTAGGCATTTTTCATCCGTTTTAAGGAGGGGTATTTTGGTGTTTTCCCTACCCCACTAGCCTAAGACGTTTTAACCACCCAAGTTAAGGGTCCTAACAGACTAAGTCAATTCTAAGCATTCCAAAAGTGTTTAGAATATTAGGGCAAAGTTGAAGAGGAGAAAAATAAGATAGTTTCAAGGATTTTCGACAAGAACTATATTTCTTTCAAGGTATGTAAGATTTCATTGTGTTGGGTTTGTTCACCCTCACACCAATCATGTAAAACTTTTCCATGAATTCGTTCTTGAAGTTGAATTATTGAACTCTTGAGGAGTTTTTGAGGTTTTTGCTTCATTCTTTAACAATGGAGTCTTGTTGAGTTCTTGAGGTAAGGGTCTTGGGAATGAGTGTGGTTATTGATAGAGTTTTGTGTGGGTTTTCATTGGAATGGTGTTTAGTTTCTAAATCTAGGAGAATTTTCAGGAAATCATTCAATTTTAGATGAGATAGGGCTAGAAATTGAGTTAGAAAGTCGGTCGGGATTTTGGGCTCAGGCTAGGGTAACGCGCCCCCACAACACCAGAGGGGATGGGGAAGTCCCCCCCTCCATAGTGCCAGAGGGGCAGGGGCAGTGCACCTGTAGTGCGCCAAGAATTGCCTTCATAAGTTTAGGAATGTGCTAGGGTCACCTACCCCCGTTTCTCTTCCGTCTTTCTTTCTGTCTATGTTTTTTTAAACCCTGTCTCCGCTCTCTATTTAATTCTAACTATCTAAAACTCCATTAATCATGAGAGATCCTATACATATCCTAATCATATCTCTTAAATTATATTTCAAATTGAAGTAAAATTAAGCGGAAAGTTCATGACAGTCCTTGGGTCAAACTAAGAATTCTTTTGAGATCAACTATAGTATTTAACTAATTCTTGAGGAAGTAAGTATGTGAATGATAAGAGTTGTACCCATGAGTTTTATATTGTCATTGAGATCTTTGAGTCGAGTCGTTCATGCCCAAAATTCCGCATGAACTCTATGAAATAAGTGTTCTTGAGAGGAGTAGTGTTGTTGAGTTGTATTGAGTATTCTTGAGTTGAGTTGAGTTTTGACAAGGTAAGTATGTCTTCCCTTCCTATCAGATGAAGCTATATATTTATGTTTCAATTTTTCACTTACATGCTAGTACATTCAATGTACTGAAGACATTCGACCTGCATCATTTTATGATGGAGATATAAGTGGCCTGGGTTATCAACAAACGCTCCGTTGATACCACTTGCAGTTTCAGTTAGCTTTGGTGAGCCTCTATGCTTCTGGAGGGTTCCACATTTACTTTTTAGTTTGTTAGGATGTTGTGGGTCTTGTACCAACTTCCATTATCATATTTACAAGCTTCATAGACAGTAGTATTTCGTGGAGTCTTTTCCATTTTCCTTATTAATCTTTTAAAACTTGAGTTGCCTTCTTATGGCTAGTTGAATATTTTAAATATTCCAAGATATTTATTTTGAGACATTTGATTTAATCTTCGTATTTGGGTCCCTATGTTGTTGAGTAAGTCTTCTGCTGAGTATTGAGCAGGCCAAGGGTTTGCTTGGAGACTAACGATGGCTCTCGAGTGTCGGTCACGTCCATGGTGTAGGCTCTAGGCATCACAGACTTGGTATCAGAGCAAAGAGTTCAAGTGTCCTAGGGTGTCTATGTAGCCGTTTCAGTAGGATCCTATTTATGGCTGTGAGGGCCTAACTTCTATAAATGAGGGACTACATACATTTAAGAAAAGTTTCCCTTCTTTCATACTCTAAATTGTGTAGTAGAGTTGTGTCATAAGAAGTTTATTCTAACCGTGCTTTTCTCCTATCCATTCGACTACCCGTCATACTCAAGGTAGTTGAAAAGCAAAGTTAGATCCTTATCGATGACACTCAACAAAAACCTTGAGAAAGTCATGAGACTGGAGAAGGGCTTGAGAGAAGCCTATGAGTGAATTTAACTATTGAGATTCAAAAGAATGCACTCCTATTCATATGAATCATGCGTTAGAGCTAAAAGTGAGATGTACTCTCTTGTCTAAACCTTGTTTCAGATGAGGTCCTTATGAGGAAGTGTGTTGTAGATCTTGGGTAGCGTTTTCACCTTAAAGGATAGTATGAGTTATGCCGTTAAAAGTAGTTGTTGTAAAAATTCCCAGTGTTAGAGGAAAACATGCGGAGGTATAGTAATCTATGAAAAAGAGATAGTGACGGGGAATATTATGTTGTTACAATCATGCGGCCAGTCACTTATAAATGATGAGTTCCTTTATGAGTAGACTAAGGAATAATACTGTTGTAGAGTGTTTGTGATAGAAGGTAGAGGGATAGTAACTAGTCAGGATAAGTTAGAGGAAATTTTAACCAGAATAGAGTTGATTTTGATGTGCCATCATGTAAGAGAAGACTAAATACATGTGTTGAATAAGAGAGAAAAGTATTCATGAGGTGATAGACCAAAGCTACGATTATGATTTTTGAAGGGAGGACTCCATGGTATTCAGAGAATGATAGAACTAATTAGGAGATAAGGCACGATACGTGACTAAATAGTACTTCAGTTATGAAATGGAAGGTGAAGGTAATATGTAAGTAGGTAGACAGAGAGCTAAAGATTTCCTACTTGTTAGGAGGTCTTAATGGGGGAGTGTTTTTTAATTTTATCTAGTATTCATAAGTTAGTATAGTATGTGATGGATTCAGTTGATAATTGTGTTTTGTAATAGACATCATACTTGAATTTAAGATGTATGTCGTTATCAAAAGGATGGCAACTTGAGGGTGATGATATTAGTTTTTAGATCTGATTTGGTAGGTTTGACATAGAGTAGTAAACGGAATCAAAATGTTAGTTGCATTAAATGAGAGTAGTACGAGTGTGGGATCCCAATTTTTATAAGAGTAATATAGTGCGATTAAGTCATTGAGTAACAAGAGTATTAAGAGGTGTACCCGAGATTGAATGTAGTCATATGAGATTCCTTAAAAGAGTTAGATGAAGCATCTTAGAAGCCAATGAGAAGAGGTTAAGAGAAGCACCCTAGAAAGAGGTCTTAGTACCTTCCTATAGAGAGTTCGGTAGTCATGAGATAAGCTTTTCCTGAGCATTTGAGTAAAAGCTATGTAGACCTGTTTAGAGATGATAGAATAGATCCTTTCGTTCTGAGTTCTTGAGTTTTGAGTATTGAGTTTCCATATTGATATTAAGATCCCCGAGTTGAGTTTTTCATGCCCATAATTCTGCATGAACCCTATAAATTGAGTTATAAATTTTGAGAAGCTTTTTAAAGCCAACACTTGAATTTTAAACTGAGTTTTTAGGAACTAAAGAGTAGTTTGAGGAAGAGTATAAGGGAACTACGTATTTCCCAATTTTTTCAATTTTACATGAATAAAGGGAATATTATTTTCATAAAAGAGAAACCTTGATTTATAAATGAGTTATGAGTTCAAAGATATTTCAAGAGTAGTTACCTCTTTTAAGAAGGTAGTTTGAGAAATTAACTCAAACTAGAGGAAGAGTTATGTTTTAAACATATGAGCATGAGGTATATATTATTGAGAGTAGTATTGAGCACCGATATGGGGATGAGTTCAGACAACTCACATTCCTCATAAACCATGTATGCCAACATGGGTACAAGATCATACGTTTTAGAAGAATCCTTAGTACCTTCGGGCAGAGCTTAGTGTATCCACTTAGTTGAGAATGTTTAATACCCCAGAGAGGTATAGGACAATTCTAGAAGCGTGGGCGAGACGTTGTATCATCACGTAGCTCATAGTGATGTTTGTCGGTTAGAGAATCTCCCAAATAAGTGTAAAAAGTTTGTTATTGTACTTTTATACATTTTGAGTTCTTTTCTACTGTTTACAAAGCTTATTTATTGCATCTTATTATCATTGCTTTCATTTTGAGTTGAGTATTCTTGAGTTGAGTTGAGTTGTGACGAGGTAAGTATGTCTTCCCTTCCTATCAGTTCAAGCGATATATATATATTTTCAGTTTTCCCCTTCCATGCTCATACATTCAATGTACTAACACCATTCGGCCTGCATCATTTTATGATGCAGATACATATGTTCAGGGTCATCAACAGGCGCTCCGTTGATACAACCTGTAGTTGCACTTAACTTTGGCGAACCTCCTTGCTTATGGAGGGTTCCACATTTACTTTTCAGTTTGGTAGGATGTGGTGGGTCTTGTCCCGTCTTCCATCATCATATTTAGAGGCTTTATAGATATTAGTATTCCGAAGAGTCTTTTCCATTTTCCTCGTTAATGCTTTAAGACTTGAGTTGCCTTCTTATGGCTACTATGATATTTTTAAATATTTTGAGTTATTTATTTTGATACATTTGAGTTAATCTTTGCATTTGAGTCCCTATGTTGTTGAGTAAGTCTTCCACTGAGTATTGAGCCAGGCCAATGGTTCGCTTGGGGACCAGCCATGGTTTTCGAGTGTCGGCCACGTCTAGGGTGTAGGCTCAAGGCGTGACAAACTTGGTATTAGAGCACAAAGTACAAGTGTCCTAGGGTATCTATGAAGTCATGTCAGTAGGATATTCTTTATGGTTATGAGGGCCTCACTTCTATAAATGAGGAACTGCAGACATTTAAGAAAATTTTCCCTTCTTTCATATTCTAAATCGTGCAGTAGAACTGTGTTATAAGAAATTTATTCTAACTAGTGTGTTTCTCTTATCCATTCGACTATCCCCCATACTCAAGGTGGTTGAAGAGCAAAGCCAGATCCTTATCGATGAGTAACTCTAAGCAAAAATCTTTAAGAAGTCATGAGACTGCAGATGAGCTTGAGAGAAGCCTGTAAGTGAGTTTAACTATTGATATTTGAAAGAATACACTCATATTCATATGAATCGTTCGTTTGAGCTAAAAACGAGATGTACTCTCTTCTATAAACCTTTGTTTTAGCTAAGGTCTTTATGAAGAAGTGTTTTATAAAGCTTGGGTAGCATGTTCATCTGAAAGGATATTATGAGTTATGACGTTACAAGTAGTGGTAGTAAAAGTTCCTAGAATTAGAGGAAAGCATGCAGAGGTATAGTAATCTATGAAAGGGAGATAGTGATGGGGAAGATTATGTTGTTGCAATCATGAACCCAGTAAGTTATAAATGATGAGTTTCTTTATGATTAGACTGATGAGTCCACAATTTGACTCATTTAAGACTATATTTTGATAGAATTAGTGTCCTCAAATGCATATTTTGTCTCAATATCTGATGAACATCCTTAAGTTTCAAGAATTTAGATTTTCAGGCAAAGCATGGACACTACTTGGCAAGAAGGAACAAAGCGGTTGAAAAGAACGAAGAAATGAAGGCCTAAAGATCGCCGAACCCCGTTGGCGAGTCGCCGATGGACTTGGAGATCTCTTTTTGATCCACTTTGTTGAGCCCAGAAGGAAAAGGTCAAGTTGGCAATGAAATGAAGCAGTCGGCACGTGCCGATCAGTTCTGCGAAGCAGTACCATATCGCCCAACGACTCAAAACGCGAAGAGGCTGAAGGCTAAAGTAGGAAGGCGATGAAATCGACCAAAAGGCGGATCGCCGAGTGTATCGGCAAACCCAACTAACTGCTCCGAATAGTCCTCCGCAACACAAATTTTCAAACAATCTAAATACTTGTTTAAATTTGTAGTATCATATCATATCATTTCTATTATTCGAACTTTTTACAGTTTTTGAGAGAGTTTAAGTTTTAGAGGATTTTGGACGTGGGTCTCCAACATTCTTCACTCTTGACGTGTTTTAAGACTTAATTCTCCATACCCAGTTGATGGAAACTGATATTGGTATAAATTTTTATTTCTTTTACGTGTCTAGCTAAAACCTCAATTCTTAGGGTGTGATTTTGTAAATATGGGCTAAATTATCTATTGGGTCTTGCTTGTTGATGGTTTATTTGTTGTTTAAATGTGATTTCGTTTAGTAGTTGTGTATGAACTTAAAGGGATTGTAGTTGCAAATACGATTTCATCTTAGTGTTTTTGGCTTGCTCGAGAGAGAGGTTGTAAAACTAAGACTACTAAATTGATAGCCAGTGCTATTGGGTCGACATGGGTTCAGCTTGAGAGAGTGAATCCTAGTCCTCCCACATATTCAGCTCGAGAGAGTGAATAGGCTAAGGCGGAGGTTGTTCTTAATGCGGCAACTCGGTGTTCAAGAGAAACCGAGTTGATTCGAAGTAAGTTGATTGAGAGAGAATTTACCTCACTATAGTCTAGCGTAGTCACAAATTCTCAACAATTTACTATCAAAAGCATGTACTCGATAGTCTAGTTTAACATGTATTCCTATCACATCCTATGAATCCCGTCTCCCTATCGCGTTTCCTTATATTTTTGTCGTGTTTGTTGATTAGTTAATACAAACCCCACATTTATAATTGACGCTTGCATCAATCCTTAGATTTAGTATGTTTTTATTCGTTAATATTTATAGCTATGACTAATTAGAACTTAATTTGATTTTTCTATTAATTCTCAAAACGACTCTTGTCCCGACTTCCATCATCGTATTTAGAGGCTTCATAGACGGTAGTATTTCAAGGTGTCTTTTCCATTTTCCTTGTTAATGTTTTAATATTTGAGTTGCTTTCTTATGGTAGTTGAATATTTTTAAATATTCGGAGTTATCTATTTTGAGACAGTTAATCTTCACATTTGAGTCCCTATGTTGTTTCGTAAGTCTTCCACTGAGTATTGAGCCAGGCCAAGGGTTCACTTGGGGACCAGCAATGAATTTCGAGTGTCGGCCACGTCTAGGATGTAGGCTCGGAGCATGACAACACACCCATGTGTTTGTTTTTTTATGTTACAATTACTTAATGAGAATATGTATGAATGAATAATATGTGTAATAAAGTCTTAAAGTCTTTGCATGAACTATCCTATTTTGGGTGAACTTCGGTGGTATTTTATTTATGTCCCTATTGCTTATTTTAATGAAAATTTGTTGTTCAAAAAACCCTTAAATGTGACTCAATTTCATTTGGAAAACCTTATAGATAATATTTACAACTTTTATCCTCAACCAAGCAGTTGTTGCCAATCACTATAACCACTAGCCACTATTTACAAACACTCGCCAGTAACCATTATTATCAAAACAATCATAGATCACACTTGTTATTTGTTCCTCTTAATAACCAAGTCCAAAAAAGGAACTGCAATCATCAAAAAATATAATTAATGTTATGAAATTATTTTTATACTCATAATAAGTGGAATAAGTAATTAAATAATTAGTAATACTAATATTCTATACACAATATATATCTATAAGTTAATTTATGTATTATCGTTTGTGTGTACGCAGGTAGGACTTAAGGTCTTGGCCATGGTAGACACAATTCAAAACTGAGGAATTAAAAGTGTAATTATCATTAAAAGGAATAGCGATTTTCCAAATCACTTGATAGTAAAATTTTGTTTGCTAAAAAAAACTTCTTGTTATAAGTTTATAATTGAGAATTGTGTTTACCTCCATACTTTATTCAAATAGGGCGAAACGTCGTGGTAACTCAAAAAATAATCAATTAATTCAATTTAAATAAATTTAAGAGAATTTTAAAGAAAAAGGAGTTTTAAAGGAGTCACCACCTAATATTAGGAAAACTAGGAAACCAATTAGTTAATTAACTGAAAAGAATGTCTATGAAACCAATAGATTTTAAGTAAAGGGTTCAAGTAATTCCGAAGGGAAGGTGTTAGTCATCCTTCAAAATCCACAAATGTGGGTCCCAATTGAATTCATTTTTTCAAATTGAAGAGGAGATAAAAAATAATAATATATAAGTTTAATAAACATGTGATATACACTAATAATAAAATAAAACAATAATAACAGAAACGATCTAAGGTATGCCTAACGTCAATATATACAAAATAATGCATAAAGAATATAATTCGAACTTTATTTGAATTAGTTTCACTGGGAAGTACCTTCATGTACTTGTAAAGATACTAAGTAAAAGTGTTAGTACTAAATAAATAATTTAAATAATAACTTAAAAATAAATATCCACCTTATGAACATGGGAGGCCTTGGAAATCGACGGTAATTTCTTCATCGGCCAATTTTAACTTGTAAAATAAATTTAAAAAAATGCAAGAAAAGTGAAATTGTCCAAACAAAGCATTAGAACTATAACAAATAACAAAACAATTTGCCTATTAATACAAAAACAATATGAAACTCAATAACATATTTCAAACATCAAATAAGTTACTATTAAAGTAACTACAACGAGAACAAGAAAAAAAGGTAATACCAAAACAAACAATCAAATAATATAAGTCGTAATGGGATAAAGAGACAAAAATAATGGTAAATAAATTGATGTTTTCACAGAGAAATGGAGCCAGCAACAAATGACCAAAATTATGGGAGGAAAAAATTAACAAACAGATAAATATAGAATTTACTAGCCTAATTTTTTTAAACAAGATTGAACTAAAATAAGAAAAAATACGTAAGAACGATCCGAACACAAACAAAACATAATTACAATGATGGAGGCAAGTTTTGAGCGGTTCATACTCTTCATCAACTGGATTTTCTGTGAGATAATCAGCTAAGGCTTGTGCTTTTATCGCCTTTTGAGTCGCATACACGATATCAAACTCACTCAAAAGAATTTATCATTAAGCCAACTTCCTGGTCAGCATCACTTTATGAAAAATGTACTTCAACAGGTGCATTCTGGAAATAAGGTATGTGGTATAGGAAGACAAATAATGCCTCACCTTTTGAGTAATCCAGGTTAAAGGAACATGTCCTCTCCAGCAAAGTGTAACGAGTCTCATATGGAGTGAATTTCTTTCTCAAGTAGTAGATGGCTCGCTCCTTCATCCCAGTTTCATCATGTGGACCAAGCACACATCCAAATGCATTATCTGAAATAGATAGATTAGTAACAATGAAGTTCCTTCTCGTGGAGGAACCAACACCCGTGGATTGGATAAATAATTCTTGATGGCATCAAAAGCAGTTTGACATTCTTCGATCCACTTGGTCAGTGCATCTTGTTTCAACAGCTTAAAGATGGGCTCACGCACCACAGTGGATTGAGCTATGAACGGGCTAATGTAGTTCAACCTTCCAAGAAAACTCATCACCTCTTTCTTATTCTTCGGGGGAAGTAGCTCTTTCACATTGATCTTGGAACTATAAATCCAAACAACTTGCCATCCAGCACTTTGAAAGCACATTTAGTAGGATTTAGTTTCAAGTTGTACCGACACAGGCGATCAAAATACTTCCTCAAGTAGATCAAGTGGTCTGAACTCTCACGGGACTTGATGATGACATCATCCACATAAACCTCAATCTCTTTATGAATCATATCATGGAAATAGTTGTCATAGCCCTCATGTAAGTAGCACCGGCATTTTTTAGGGCAAAGGGCATCACCTGGTAGGGCATCAAGACCTAGTGATAACCCGCAAAACAATGCACAAACGACTGCATCTCATATTTGGCACAATTATCAATGAAGATGTGAATATTTGGTAGTGGAAAATTATCCTTTAGGCTAGCTTTGTTAAGATCTCTATAATCAACAAAAATTATGATCTTTCCCTCTTTCTTATCTATCGGAACAATGTTTTCTAGCCAAGTCGGATTTTGCGTAACTTCTACAACTTTGGACTCGATTTGCTTGGTAATTTCCTCATTGATTTTCAAACTCAACTCTAGTTTGAACTTCGGAGTTTTCTGCTTTACTAGGTTAAAATCTAGGGTGATTGGCAATTTATAAGAGGAAATGTTTGTACTCAGCCCTGGAATATCCTTATAAGACAAGGCAAATACGTCGATGTATTCTCTAAGCAAACGAACCAGGTCCCTTCTTTGAGCTTCAGTCAGATGGACACTGATTCTCACTTCTTTGACACATTCTTTATCTCCCAAATTTGCCTCTGTTGGTTCTCAAATTGTCTAAACTCCTCGGCAACATGCTCAGGTATCACAGTCTCCTCTTCATAGTCCTTGCATTCACCATCATTTACCTCATTTTGTTCATTCAGTTCGTGACATGACATGGTATTGGCAGGTTTTAAATTACTATTACTAAAATTATAAATAAACAAAGTTAGACAAGCAGGATATAAAAAGATAACTAAATAAACAAATTTTCGACACGAGGGTCTTTTTCATTTAATTTGAAAATAAGCAAAAATTTTGGCCATGACCAAGGGCCATTGTCACGACCCGGGAGCACCCCCTAGTCGTAACCGGCGTACTCGACCTCGAAGAGGTCTAATACAAGCCTCTTAGTATTCATTCATCGCATAGACACTAAAACCATAAGGAATTTAAAACTTTCTTTACCAAGAAAACATT